>CAUYON010138363.1:0-41172 GCA_963573935.1 Arctocebus calabarensis | reverse complement strand
CCTCCAATTCCTGGGCTCAAGCGAGTCTCTTGCCTCTGCCTCCCAAGTAGCTGGGACTACAGGCGCCCGCCACAACGCCCGGCCATTTTTTGGTTGCAGCCGTCATTGTTGCTTGGCGGGTCCGGGGGCTGGATTCGAACCCGCCAGCTCAAGTGTACGTGACTGGCGCCTTAGCCCATTGAGCCACAGGCGCCGAGCCTTAAGAGGACCTCTTACTGTACATACTTAGTTTTTAACTTTTAAGTAAATGGTAAGTAAATGGGAGTTTTTTTGGTTCACTTCTGCCATTGATCTGTTTACCTCTTAACTACTTTGTACTTTTTTTTTTTTTCGAGACAGAGTCTTACTCTGTTTCCCAGACTGTAGTGCCATCGCCTCACTCTACCTCATACCAACCTCAAATTCTGTGTTCAAGCAATCATCCTCCCTCAACCCCTTCCAATTAGCCAGGGCTACAGGTGCTGGCCACAATGCACAGCTAATTTTTTTTTTTCCTATTTTTAGTAGAAACTGGGTCTCACTCTTGCTCAGGCTGGTCTCGAACTCCTGAACTCAAGCAATCCACCTTCCTCAGGCTCCCCGAGGGCTAGGATCTTATAGGCATGAGCCACCTCACCCAGCCTGATTCCATATTTATTAATTAGATCAAATATATTACTTCTTGAAGTAGGTGGGTCCCTGAGTGCTAATTAGAATGACAACTATAGTGGCAATAATAACAAATATGACAATGATCCATAAATAGTTGGTTCCTATCATGAGTCTGTGAAGTAATTTGCATAGAAGAGGAATGTATTACTATTGTGTTTATTATTTTTCTTAGGTTCAAAAGTTTATTATACCCCCTTCCAAGATAATAGTTAAGGACATTTGTCAAATTTCCTTTGAAAAAGAAGGTTTCAGAAACTTAAGTTTATGGATTGTTGGAGGTTGGTCTTCTACCCTTGTCAGACTTTGTGCCTAATTTCTTACATTGTGATTGGTTTTGTTTGTTTGTTTTTTAATGTGGCACTGCTTTAAGTCCTGTTCTCTGAGAAGCCAACTATATGATCTTTTCAAAGGAGCCGAATTGGGTTTAGCCAAACCACAACTCTTAAATCTTGGGACAAGATGTCATTGTATGTGGTTACTATTTGTTCAGTGAAACAACATCGTGTTTACATACTGTGTTAGCAGTTCTTAGGGAGGTGCCTTTCAGCACTGAGATGGAAGTTTATACTAAAAGTCACATGGATTTTTCTTGATACTTTAAACAGAATGTTTTCTAGCCCCAAAAGAGTAAATATTGTAAGATAACATGTTATAAGTACGATTAAATATGCTTGATGTACTCTATATAAAATGTTTTTTAAATCGTGTCCCCACATCTTTTAATAACATTAAAAGTGTTTAGAGATCACATAAATCTTTATTACCTAAAGAGCAAGTGTCTACAAATACTTATTAACTACCCAGTGTGTGTTCTGTACAGATCTAAGCACAAGAGATACAGCAGAAATTTTTGCTTTCATGATGGATACTTCCTTTCTAATGGATGAAGATAAAGAAATTCATATACATTCTGTCAAATGCTGATGAACGTTTTAGAGAAAAGTGAGAAGAGTCAGGCGGAGATCACTGGGAAGATGGGGTTAGAAAAGGCCTCACTTATAAAATGAAATCTATATTGAGATCTACAGGAGAGATGAGGGAACAACTGTGCACATACTTGGTGGGAGAGCTTTGGTAATGTCACAGTTGGACTCTATGTCAGGATCAGTGCCTTTTCCCTGTAGGGACCAGCAGAGAGGAAGGTAATCAGTGACTGTTGACCAGAAATGGACACACTATCAAAGACATCTAGCAGTCCTGAATTCTTTGTTCTACTAAACTGAGATGTCGAGTTCATTCTGGCCATTTTGCCATAATTTTTTGGTTTTAACAGGAAAAATATAGAACCCTATTCATGATTTATTATATAACATAAATATGTACATGATACAAATCGAAATCAAGTCCTGTATAATAACTCTTGATAATTAATCAATATTATTGTCAACTATTGATAATGACTGATGTATTGCATCTAACTTATAATTGCTTTTTGAAAAGTTTTCCTGTAATTACTTTTAATCTTGTCCCACACATACATGCCATTCTTATAATAAACTTATTTTGTTATAGAAATTCTATCTTTGTCATAATTTCTTTATGAATACTATCTTTTCTCATCACATACCTGTCAGTTTTGAGAATCTGGCTTTATTACTTCTCTTTAACAGAGTAAGAAGCCAATACACTGAATTTAAGCAACTTGTTGATGTTTATTTGGCTAGTTAGTAATACACCCAAAACTCATTTTTGTTATCTAATTGAGAAATTGACAGACTTCATTAGTAAGAAAGCAATATTAAGAATACTAGCCTGGTACATTGGCTCACACCTGTAATACTAGCACTCTTGGAGGCCCAGGCAGAGGATCCCTTGAACTCAAGAGTTTGAGACCAGTGTGAGTAAGAATAAGACCTGTCTGTACCAAAAAAAAAAGAAAAAAAAACTAGCTGGGCATCTTAGTAGGTGCCTATAGTACTAGCTACTCAGGAGGCTGAAGTCGGAGGATCATTTCAGGAGTTTGAGGTTGCTGTGAGCCAGGCGGATGCCAGGGCACTCTAGTGTGAGCAGCAGAGCAAGATCCTATCCCAAAGAAAGAAAAAGATTGCTGAAACTCAGAATCAACTTTTACCTATTTTATACTTGGTTGGAGAGGTAGAAACATCTGGATAAAATAAAAATTGAGGGCATTTTTTTTTAAATGTCCTGTATCTCAGATGTCATCAATTTCTACATATTGAAAGTTGCCTGATGCTAATGTTGCCTAAATGCTAAAACTGTTTCAAAATTAATCTATGATAAACCTGTTTAATGTTGGATGTAACCAAACCACCATGTATATTTACAATATTTGTTTCCCCTCAGTTCTATTTGTATTAACAGAAAATAGTTAGCACACTTTGCAAATTTAGCACTGTAATATTTTCCTCTAAAATGTAATAAGAGAATATTAAACTTAAGACAAGAGGAGTAGTGATTTTGTGTGTAAACTGAATTAATTAGAAGCTCTTGAGTGCTCACGAGTAAGGTTTTATTTGCTATTAATGGTTATCATATAAGCTTTGTTTCATTTCTTAAAACAAGTAATATCAAAACTCAAGAACTTTAAACTTGGATTTTTATATTTAATTTTTCTTTTGTTTTGTAGTCTAGTGAGATGCCCAAATTAACAGAGCAATTGGCAGGACCTCTTCGTCAAATGCAGGTAAGATTTTTTTTGAACTACATATTTTATGAATAGTAGATGGTAAATAAATGTTTTTGATGGCATAATCATAGTAATTTATCATTCCACAGAGATAACTTCCATAGGGAGTAAGTGTATCACTTGGTGTCAGTCATGTCAGTTGATGTTATTCTGATAACTGTATCTTTTGTGATTTTCATCTTAACATCTTTCACATCATAATGGATTATGTATAGAGTAGCTGTGAATATAGATTTAAAACTGAACAATGTAAATTGGCTATACTTATATTGACTATACTTATATTGGATCATTTTCTTCTTCTCCATTACAAATGGCATCTAACTGATTTTTATCTTCGTTTTCAACATTAAACAGAAAGACAGGAAAATGCAGGTGTAAGGCATTAGAAAAGAAGAACACAAAATGTATCATAAAAGAGGCTCCTTTAATGAGACATTTAATATCCCTGGAAGCCATTAAGAAATTTAAGCTTCCAGACCAGGGAATTCTTTATAGACCTAGGAGGTTTTGATCTTTTTGATTACCAAGTAGAAAATGATGAATTAAAGTTTCTTATTGTGGAAAAAAGAAAATGTTAAGATTTACATTTTTTAACGTGTTTTTTGGGGGGGCAGGGGTTACTTTGCCATAGAATTCGTTTTTCCCTGCATCTGTTTTGTTACTGTCTTAGTTTTTTTAGTAAAACAATTACAGGTTAGTTAAATGCTATACTTGAATAATTTTAAGGAAGAGGGAGTTTTTTAGGTTTTCTTTTTTTCTTTTTGTAAAAAAGGTATCACTGGTGAAAATCATGTTGTTGATATGTTTTTCTTATTTAACCTCTTCGACCCAATGGAAAGCATGGCTCTTGTATCACTCAGCAATGAACAGGCTTAAAAGCAGAACAAACACGTTGCAGACATGATACATAGAAAGAAATAGGGACTTCTTAGAATACTGGCTTTGGAAACCTAAAGAAAAAAATATGGAGAGATCATAAATAAGAAATTTTAAGTCTATCTTTTATCTTTAAAGGAATGTGCTAAAAGAATTGCAAAAGTATCAGCAGAAGCCAAATTGGAAATTGATGAAGAAACTTATCTAAGCTCGTTCAAACCTCACTTAATGGATGTAGTGTATACCTGGGCAACTGGAGCTACGTTTGCCCATATCTGCAAAATGACAGATGTCTTTGAAGGTATGATTAAATTTTGTACACTCACACATATACATATATTTTTTTTTATATTTCAGATTAATATGAGGGTATAAATGATTAGGTTACAATGTTTGCACTTGTTAGGAAGTGTGTCATGTACCCTTAAACATTTTGCCTATTAAGTGGGAGCATACCAGTCCTCCTCCCTTCAACCCTCTTCCTTCTTTCCCCTTCTTTCAGCTTGACTTGAGTTTTTCTCTTGCATAGGCATATATTAGTTTATCCACTGGCTTCATACTGGTAGTATACATATATCTCTGATAGAAAAGATATACTTAGGATGGTATTATTTTAACTAAATAAGAACAATGTAGAGTACAACCTCCATAGTTGACCACCGCCTTAAGTTGACCTAAATTTCATGGACCAGACATGCACCTCATGTGCATATCAATACAATAGGCCTAATTCCTTATGTTGACCAGATTCTTTTTTTTTAAATTTTTTATTTAATTTTAATTTTTTTTTTGAGACAGTTTCACTATGTCATCCTCGGTAGAGAGCCATGGCATCACAGCTCACAGCAACCTCAAACTCTTGGGCTTAAGCAGTTCCCTTACCTCAGCCTCCCAAGTAGCTGGTACTGTAGGCGCCTTCCTCAATGTCCGGCTATATTTTGTTGTTGTTTGGCAGGCCCTGGCTGGGTTCTAACCCACCAGCTGCAGTTGCCCTAGCCACAGAGCTACAGGCACTGAGCCCTGAATGAAATTTCTTTTCTTTTCTTTTTTTTTTTTTTAATTTCTTTGCCCCAGCTCTCCGCCAATGAAATTTCTTAAACCTTACAATGGACTATATCATCTTCATCCACAGAAAATTCATGCTTGGAGGAATAGTAAGAAGGTTTGTGGTGGGCTCAGCGGCTAGGGCACCTGCCACATACACTGGAGCTGGAGGGTTCGAATCCAGCCTGGGCCTGTCAAACTACAATCACAACTACAACCAAAAACTAGTCAGGTGTTGTGGCAGGCGCCTATAGTCCCAGCTACTTGGGAGGCTGAGGCAAGAGAATCACTTAAGCCCGAGTTTGAGGTTGCTGTGAGCTGTGATGCCATAGCACTCTATTGAGGGTGACATAGTGAGACTCTGTCTCAAAAAAAAAAAAAAAAAAAGGTTTGTGATGGGTACCAAGAGTAGAGTGTGAGAAGACGGAAGCAAGACATACTTCACCTCATTCATGAACAATGCTTAACTTTAGCACAGGAACCACACAGGTCTCAGTATGATAGCTTATGTTTTTCAGAGGTACCAAGACAGTCAGTGACAGCACCACCCCTCTTCAGTTTGAAGTCTTTTTGGAACATAGGGATGAAACTAATAGCTGTTCTTTGTCTAAATAATCCTAAGACTTGTTAATTTAAAAGTTAATGTTACTATAATATCTGCTTCTCTGAGAAGTCAGAACACAATGACAGAAAACCATAGTGATACATTACATATATTTTAATTCATTTTGTATATGCATGTATATATATATACACACACACACACACATACATATTTTATCCATTACAAATCTATAGATAATATATATAAATTCCTGTAAGTAATCCTTTGTGGATTACTTTTCTGTATTTTCTGCTTAAATGGAAAAATTATCACAGTATGAAAAATAAATCCTAACCTATAAAATTGAAGACAGTTTGGTTCTTAGATGCCACCTATGAATTGACCTTTGCACAGCATACTAGCACTCGTGAAGTCTTATTCTGTCCCAAAGGCTTTTTCTACATTACATTTTACTTGAAATCTAAGTTTGAAAATTCAAGAAGTTCAGTTTTATAGCTATAACTTAAAATTGGGTTTGACATCAGCTCAGTTTTTTGTGTTTTTTCTGGTCTTGCTGCCATTAGATTTTTTCTAAAATGGGGATGGGGGCCAGGCACGGTGGCTCATGCCTGTAATCCTAGCACTTTGGAGGCCGAGGTGGGTGGATTGCCAGAGCTCTGGAGTTCGAGATCAGCCTGAGCAAGAGTGAGACCCCATCTCTAAAAAAAAAAGTAACTGGGCTTTATGGCTATTGCCTGTAGTCACAGCTACTTGGGAGGCTGAGGTAAGAGCCTGAGCCCAAGAGTTGAGATTGCTATGAACTGTGATGCCATGGCACTCTACCAAGGGCTGCAAAGTGAGACTCTTATTTCAAAAAGTAAAGAATAAAATTGGGATGCGCATATAGTAGCTCTTAAAACTTTTTGGTATTAGCAGCAAAAGATAACTGAGAACCTTTATTTTCTTAGGATAGTATTTCCTTTTTCCAGCATACTATTTCTCCCTCTGTTTTTCCATGTTATTTAGTTCTCCCATTTTAGAATAGCCATTCTCTCTGCATCTTGTTGTTGTACATGCTTTAAATGATTAGAAAAACACTATAATCAAAGCTCTAGCTCATAGTACAGTGGGTCTGTTATTTTTACAAACAAAATAATTACACTGGAACTTTTAATTTACTGTGTTCAAAGTGTATTCATTCTTAATAAGAGTCTTCATTTTCTTTTTATGTGAAAGTAAAATTGTGATCATTTAATATCCTGAGCCTCTGAAGTAGTTTTAAGTATTCTTCAAACAATAACTGAGGCTAGTTAACATTGTAATGATAAAACCATTTATTTTGGAGATTTCTGTTTCAAGAGGATGTTTATAATGTAGTTCAGTTGAAGAATTTTGAAGTCTTTATATAAATAATTATTCTGTTATCACCGTGAAAATAATGATAGCATATAGTTATTTTTATTTCCTTTGAACTATAATATATTAAACAAAATATTTGTATGTTCTGATGCCCTGAGTCTCAATCTACTACTCCAATGTGAGTTGATCTTTTGTGACCAAGACAGAAGTTTTTAGTGTTTATTTCTGAATCTGAATAAACCATACTGTACTGTTAACTGTGAAGAAAGAGGGACAAAGATCAGGAAAGCGTCTATGACAGATGATCTCTTTGAAACTTTTTACTTCTGTCTGCCATAGGTTTTGAAAGCAAATGTTGTGAAGTGTATTCCCCAAGTGTGTCCCCACCATATCTTCTCTTGCTTATCTTTCAGATGCCAGTTTTACCCTTTTCTAGACAGGGTACATCAGTGTCATGAGGGATTTTCCAGTGGGTTTAAAAATACCTTTGCTTTTAATAATAGAATAACATTTTATTAATACTACATATGTATTGTTTCCATGTTTGAATTTTGGCACAGTTGTAGTGCTCAATGTTGTAGGAATTAATACTTAATACTCAATTCATTTGATGAATAATTCTGAGACCATGATGGGAATGAGGCATTGTGCGGGGTACAGGCCAAGCAAGAATCTCTGCCTTCAAGAAGGAATTCAGTCCAAACTCGGATTTAGAGCTAAGTAGTGCAGAATACACATGAGATTCTAACCTCAGGCCAAACTAGATAGGAATGTTAGAGTTTAGGGAATACCAGACGCAGAAGATAGAAATACGGTTCAGGGAAATCTGCTGCTTCCTGTTCTTAACGAGAGTGATGTTATTTTGGTATTGAACCAGATAAGGCTGGTGTTTATGAAAAATACCCTGAAATGTAAGCATGTATTCCCAAATATTCCTCCACACGTAAATAAATTTCCAAAGCTGGAAATTATATCCACACAGTGGTACAGTTTTTAGCTATAAAAAGGACAAGATTACCAATTCATGCTACAATGTAGATGAACCTGGAGCACATTAAGCTTAGTGAAAGAAGGCAGATACAGAGGCCACATACTATGTTAATTTCATTTATATGAAACGTCTGGAATAGGCAAATTCATGGAGACAGAAAACAGGTAAGTGGTTGCCATCAGCTACAGGGAGAGGAGGATTGAGTGTGACTGTTTAATGGAAACAGGGTTTCTTTGGGGGTGATAAAAATGTTCTAAAATTAAACGATGATGATGTTTACACAAGTAAAAACCGCTGCATTTTATGCTTATTTACAATTTTTTTAAGGGATGTGAATTATATCTCAATGTAAGTTCTTCTGGGATGATGATGTAAACCTGAATTGTTTTGTTTTTTTTTTTAAAAAAGGTCAGTGACACTAAATTGTACACTTTAACATGGTTAAAATGGTGAATTTTATGTTTTGTTTATTTTATCATTATTTGAAAAATAAAAAGGCAATGAGTAGAAAGAATTCAGTTTTCTTTCTCCTCTGACAGGACCAGAAGAAAAGACTGGTTAACCAACTGTTAGGTTGTTATGCTCATTTCTGTTTCTGGTCCATGTCAGATAGCCTCGGATGGGTCATGACTTTGAAGCTTTTGTCTAGCCCTGTGTTTTTCCTCTTTTTAAATCTCATGGCACACTTTAATTGGTAATCCAAAGAAAGAGTTAAAAAAAATAATATATTCACTGTGCTTTGAACTTCTTTTGAAAATAATTTAATTAATGATCTTTTAATTTTTCCATGGCATACCAGTTGAAAATCACTGTTCTTGCCCCTGGTGAGGTTGGTCCTAATTGATGAGGTGGAATCATTTCCAAAGCTGGGCGTAAGGAGAGCCCTTTGGTGACAGAGAACTGTGGTAGGCAGGAAAGAGGCTAGATAAATCACTACTTAAACAGTCTTCATTAATCCCTGCGGGGAGCAGGCTCTATGCTAAAGGCACCTGTGGATGGTTGGTTTGTGTTGTGCAGAGAACATAGTGATTTGTTGATGAGACTCTGTATGACAACCAGAGCCACTGTATATGCCCTGTATATGAGCCCTGTATCCACTGGCCTCATTTTCTTAATTGTTCTCTTGTTACTGAAACGGTGTCAGAACTAAATTTTCTGGAAGTTGAATCAAAGTGTTTACAAAGTGTTCTGTGACAGTGCTCTCTGGCCTGGATGTGTGAGTATTTGTCTTTAGTTTATTCTTTTTCTTAATAATTTACTTTGTATGATTTCATCTCTGATAACTTGAAGATTTTAGTTATTAGCATGAGTTACTTAGATTTATAGAAATACTAAAACAATACGAGATTCATCTCTTGGTACACATTTGAAATCAGAGCACTGTTTGTGAGAGTGAGTGCCTGGCTTTTTGGTGCCCTACGTAGCAGAAGACTTGGTAAAGGATTTCATTTCAGTCCTAAGTGACCTGTGAGAATCTGTTCTGTTCTTTTGTTAAAGGGCCATATATTTGTATTTTAAGCTGCTACCAAATTTAATTCCCTTGGAATAGAATTGTTTGCATAACATTGAGTATTTGGTTGCATGGGTAATACAACATTAATTGCTTTCTCTGTCCCAACCCCTACCCTCTTTCTAGACACCCAGAAGTTTCTGTACCTGGATTTCTCCTTTCATTGTGAGGCAGTATTAGAGCCTGTGTTCCTAGCAGCTGGAAAAAAAGAAAATGAAAATAATAAATAGACCCAGCATTTAAGGATTGTTGTATTGTTGAAACTTAGTAAGCACCTCACACACATTATTTCATTCATTTCTTACAATAACTCCATTAAGTAAGGATTATTATCTAAGTGAATAAACTCTTTTTCATAGTTGATAGAGGAGATTTGGAAGGAAAGATAATGAGTTTATTTTTTGGAAATGTTGAGTTTGGGCTCCCTACAATATGTCTGGTTTATCAGCTTTTTTTGGCAATAGTATCTAACTAGAATAGATTATTTTTGTAGAATTTTATTTTTATAACTAAGGCCTATTTATAAAAAATAAATGAAGTTGCTTTCATTTATTTAAAAGTAGTACAGCAGAAACCTAGGTGATAGGCTGATGATTGAAGTTTGTACATAGTTAAGGTATCGCTGAGGATCCACAAGTGATTATCATAATACTAAAAAGTAAAATCACACATGGACCATCCAGAACCAAATCATCATGGCTGAAGACTCACTAAAGCTTCCTTCTAGAACTTGAATGGATGATATCAGAAGGTTTACGAGAAGTTAGAGCAGCAGAGGGGTGTAGGATGCCCAGCTACCCGTATGACTGCTGCACTGTACAAGAGTATCCAGTGGAAGGGCACATAGGAGCTCAAGTCTTGTCCCATCCGGGGGAAAAGATAAAGGTGCTATCCATTTGTGAAGACATGAGTTTACCAGGGGAAGTAGGGGATCTTGCCTTCTGGTTCCAGAGCAGCTTTGGCCATCTGACTACCTGCTATCTGTTCCCAGGAAATAGGGCGGTAACCCTTTCTTCATTTGTGAAGCTGGTCTATTAAGTTTGCCACATGGTTTTGCTTTCAGTCCAGTCCCTTCGTGTACTACTTATTACAACCTCAAGGTGTTCTGTGCATTTTTATTTCCCCACCTCACCTTGGGTAACTCCTTTAGATGTAATTAAGACCTTTAAGTTTTGTTCTCAGACCTTTAGCTGAGCTGCTTTCTTCAATCCTTGTCTGTTCATTCAATAGTTAATTTACTCAGGCAGATCACAGCAAAAAAAGAAATCAACTTTTACACTGTCTCAGCTTGTAAAAGTCCAGGATTCTTCTTCCATGAACTCTGAGCCCCAAGGTTGAAAGGGAAGCCATTGCTCTAAAGGATAGCCAGTGTAGGCAGTTGTCTTCACTATTTCAAGTGGGGAGGCAGAAGACTTGGTTTCTAATTCTAAATCTAAAATCATTAACCTGAACTTGAAAGATACTAAACACCTCTTCCATTTTTCATCTAAAAATATATAGGAATAGAGATACATAAGGCAGAACCAAAAACAATCTCAGCTACTTCCTAGTCTAAGTCCATAGCCAGAAAAGGAAAACTCTCTGATGGGCCCTGGGGAAAGGTCCTTTCTAAGCGGAGTGGCTGTGTCCTCTCCGCATTCAAGTCCTAGTAGGAAGCGTAGTGAGTCTGCTTCAGCCAAGGTGATTTGGTTCTGGATGGTCCATTTGTGATGGACTAGTGGGTCTCTTGTACTTGGAAACAGTGTCTTCTGTGAAATCACTGTTTCCCTGTTAAAAGTCACAAGTAAAAGAAGCAAGAAGCCTCTTTACTTTTTACTTGTCCTGTTAATTATCAAAACCTTAAAATAGTTTATTCAGGTGAGAATGAGTTGCCTCAATAACAGGAAGTATCCTCTAAGTAGATATCACATAGTCAGTTCCTTATTCTCTTAGAGGCATGCTGTGGACAGGACCAGCCACTCTGCTTAGAAAGGACCTTTCTTTCCCTGGCTCAGGCCCATAGCACAGTGGTTATGGCACCGGCTACACCGAGGCTGGGGCATTCAAACCCAGCCCAGGCCTGCCAAACAAAGACAACTACAACCAAAAAAAAAAAAAAAAGCCAGGCGTTATGGTGTGACGGGCACCTGTAGTCCCAGATACTTGGGAGGCTGAGGCAAGAGAATTGCTTAAGCCCAAAAGTTTGAGGTTGCTGTGAGCTGTGATGTCACAGCCCTCTATGGAGGGTGACATAGACTCTGTCTCAAAAAAAAAAGAACCTTTCCCCAGGGCCCATCGAAGAGTTCTCCTTTTCTGACTATGGAGATAGATTGGGAAGCAGCTGAGCTTGTTCTTGTTTCTGCTTTGTGCATTACTACCCTGGATCCTTCTAATAATTATCTTTCTGTATTCCTATATTTTTGCAGAAGTGTTCTACTGCAGGATAATTAAGTTGTATGGATTGGTGCCACCAAGAACCATAGTCTCTATGCTCAGAATTATAGCAAACCTTCCTAGTAATAGGAATAGTAGAAAATAATTACTAAGCACCAGCTGTTTCAGGCGCTTTATATGTGTTGCCGATTTAGTCTTTATCACAGCTGGTTAATACTCTATTGAGTACAGTCCCTCAGGTGGTAAATGGCATACCTGAAATGCAATTTTAGGTCTGTCTACCTCCAGAGACTCTTGTCTTCTCTCCAGGACTTCTCTCTGGACTTCCTCTGCCTGTTCTCTTAGAGGTGAATCTGGATCCTCAAGAATCTACCTTAACTCCACCCCACCTTTCTATAGAGCTCATCACTCCTGCTTCAGAAGGAAGGGAGAAGCCACAAGGCCTCTCTTTTTACCTAGAAACTCATGTACTTATATTCTTTTTCCTTATTCTTTACTCTTCAGAGAAAGGACTTTCCTTCTTCCTGTTACTCTGAATCCTGGAGTCTCCACAATTTCTGCCACTCTCCTCAATCTTCCATCACATCCTTAACTGCTACCATTTTGGCATATAAACATGCTTGAATTTTTCGTCTACACCTTCTCCAGCTACCAACATAATGATTAAGAGCTCAAATCCTGCTCACCTACTGGAGAAATGATCCTGGGCAGGTTTTACTCAGCTGTGCTTCAGTTTCTTTGGGGAGGATAAAGGCTCCTACCTCATTGTGAGGATAACAGAATGCATGTAGAGTGCCCAGCATGTGGCCTTCAATAAATGTTAGCTGCTGCCATCATTTTGTGTTAACACTTACATTATTGCTCTTGTCACCCTCAATCTCTTATTCTTTTTTTTTTTTTTTGAGACAGAGCCTCAAGCTGTCACCCTAGGTAGAGTGCTGTGGCATCACAGCTCACAGCAACCTCCAATTCCTGGGCTCAAGCAAGTCTCCTGCCTCTGCCTCCCAAGTAGCTGGGACTACAGGCGCCCGCCATAATGCCTGGCCATTTTTTGGTTGCAGCCACCATTGTTGTTTGGCAGGTCCAGGCTGGATTCAAACCCGTGAGCTCAGTTGTACGTGGCTGGCGTAGGCTCCGAGCCGACCCTTAATCTCTTATTTGTATAGCCAGGGTCTTGGGAGTAAAGTCAAGAATAGACCACCTTGAGTTCCTTACCTCCCATTCTCTTCTTAGTCCACAGTAATCTCTTACCATCTCACTGAAATTACAAGTCACAAATGACTGTCTGATTGCCAAGTTTAGAAAACAGATCCTTCATCTGACTGGAACCCACTTGTCATGTTTTAACAACTCCCTACTTTTTGCAACCTACTAATATAAATTCTTTGGAATTACCTAGTAGTGAAGATTTCTACTGAAGTGAAGAGTCTAGATAGAGTAAGGCCCAAAACATATTAAAATATTTACAGAATAATTTGAAATACACAAACTGAGCTGGGTACAGTGGCTCACACCTGTAATCTTAGCACTCTGGGAGACTTGAGGCCGGTAAATTGCTTGAGCTCAGGAGTATGAGACCAGCTTGAGCAAGAGTCAGAACCCATCAATACTAAAAATAAGAAAAACTAGCCAGGCATTGTGGTAGACACCTGTGGTCCCAGGTACTCGGGAAGCTGAGCCCAAGAGTTTGAGATTGCTGTGAGCTATGGCACCAAGGCAATAGAATAAGACTCTGTCTCAGAAAAAAAAAAGCACAAATAAATGTAATTATAAATCGAAAATTATATGTTATAGAAAATGAAAACCTCTATAAGAGGTTCTATAACGTAATATCATTAAATTCTTGAGCTCTAAAATTTTACTGTCTGGATTCATATCCCAAATCCTAGCTCTGATCTTGGTCAAATGATATATGTAACTTCTCTGAATTTCTCTCTTTTTTTTTTTTTGCAGTTTTTGGCCAGAGCTGGGTTTGAACCTGCAACCTCCGGCATATGGGGCCAGCGCCTTACTCCTTTGAGCCACAGGCACCGCCCTCTTTTTCTCTTTGTAAAATAGAAGTATTTGTCTCGTGGAACTGTGAGGACCAAATAAAAGAATTCATGTAAAATACAGAGTACGGACCTGCCATAAAATAAGTGCTCAGCAAATGTTGGACATCACAAGATTTTTCTCAAAACATATTCAAACTTAATTTCACCTTTCTGTGACGCCTGAATGTCTTTATAAACATCTATTACTCTTCCTAGAATATATTGAAGCTCTCAGGGTTACATTGTGCCAGTGTGAGGATAAGATATCAGTGTTGACCCTGGTGTTTGATGGTTGAATTTCATGGGAGTTGTTTTTCTTTTCTGGCTATGACTTTTTGCTGTTGACTCTAATGTAATGAGCTTTCCTCTGCTAGGAGCTAAATAACTTTATACAAACATATAGTGGAAACACGCTGTAAAACTGGGGGTTTGCTCCAACAACTGTGAGGACCTTTTGATGGGAGGAGAAGAGGAGGAACAAAAAAGCTATAGACTTGAATATTTTGGATCTATAATGACCTTACAGTCTTCCAGAGATTTTGTCCTTTCCAAAGAATTTGTGCATATCTTATCTCAAGTGAGATAAATTCAGAAAGAATAGAGCAAATCCTTTAAAATTTTATTACTGTTAAAAATGAAAAAAGTAGTAAAATAATTTGGCATAAAGGCCCAGATCGTAAAGCTAATTATAATTAGCAGCAGAGTCTGTACTACACCCCACGCGTCCCTCCTTCCTCAACTCTTTTGAACTGCAGCTAAAATAAGTGACTATTATACACGTAGGAGACGATTTCCTTTTAGGTGGGACACCCCCATTTCTCTTTTGAGGGACCTCTTTATTGGTTTGATCCTCTTCTTTGACCCGTCTCATCTCATAAACCTCCTGCTACCTGAAATAACATTTGTGTATTCTCATTGCTGTGGCCCATGGGTGTGTTCAGAAACTAGACATTTTGTCCTTACTGGCCTGGCCTAGTGCAGTATTTCTCGGGTTCCTGATGCCCCACTGGAAGAGAAGGTACTCTGCCCTTGTCCAAGCTCAAATTCCATTCTGCCTTATGAGTTAAATCACTCAGTTGCCCCCTTGGGACATAGTGGAACATACAAAATATGGAGGGTGTAAAAAGGTAAGAAGGAGCCTCACCATTGAGCAATGAATATAAGAACTTGATGAATGTTAAAGATTTATTACAGTATTGCAAAGAGTTATAAAGACCCCCAAAGTATAAGTTCATTGTTCTTACAGATTGCATTTTGAGAACTGATACTCCTTATACATTTCAGACAACAAAAACTGAAATCCTAAAGAGTTTTCAGTTTAGGCAGGTAGTAGTAGCATTTAGAGAAAAGATCTCAGGCCCTTCCTTGCACAAGTGTGACAAAAGTAAAGCTATGTTTACAGCTTTAGCATTGAGACACTTCTCTCAAGAGTCAAGACCCATAGGAAAAGTCTTACTCTCTATTGTGCTTCCTTGAGGACACACTGTGTAAAAGCACTGATGAAAGCATCTCGAGTCAGAAAGAATGAGTGATTGCACCTTTAAAATGACAAATGTGATTGTTACTCTCCTGCTTAAAAATCTGTTGCATTCTCTCTCCAGGATAGTAAGGGTGGAGCCTAAGTAGGCCAGAGAGGGTCCTAGAATAGATGGCATTTGTTGGGCTTTTCTGCACTGTCTCAGTGGTCTCTTTTTGCTGCCTACCAGAGTGCTTCATCCTTACAAGCACAGATTAAAAGTCATTTGCTGGCCTTTACCCAAAGTTTCTCTCTCCTCTGCTTCCTACTCTGTAATAGCCATTATCTATACATTATTAATGAATCCATGTGTCTACCATTAGTCAAGGGTGGGAATTAAACCTTTGATCTTAGTGTTCCTAACACCTAGCAGGCAGCCAGTCAAGTTTGCTGTCTGATATACTTCATGGGAGAGTATTATTAAGTATCCCATGTTCTGCCTTGCCTCATAACAAAAATTCTGCTGTTCCTGATTATTTCCATTTAACAAGTGATTTGTTTTTTTTTCTGTCCAGGCAGCATAATTCGTTGTATGCGGCGTCTAGAAGAACTGCTTCGACAAATGTGTCAAGCAGCAAAAGCCATTGGAAACACTGAGCTGGAAAATAAGTTTGCAGAAGGTCAGTATCTATTTCATAAGGTTTTTCTAATAATTTAGGCAAATCTTGTGAGACTTGAGCCCTTGACTACAAACAAGGAAGACTTTGAAATGCTGGGTTCTCACTGAGAGCCTTATACTAGTGTTTCTATGAAATTTTGCTGTTTGTTGTATGTCTCATTTGCATGTATTTGTGTGCACTTAACTATGTGACAGGCATTGTTTTAAATGTTAGAGGACATAGTAGTGAACAAAAAGAAATCCCTGCCTTCATGGAGCTTACGTTCTAATGTAGGGAGATAGTAAACAAGTCAATAATTAAATTTATCAAATGGTAGTAAGTCTACAGAAAAAAAAAAGTAAAGACAATAGCGAATTGGGGGATGGATAAGACGGTCTAGATGAAGGTGGCAGTTGGGGCCTTCACATGTTCTGGATGTGCTTGAGTGATTAGCAAGAGGCCAGTGTCACTGAAGCAGAGCAAGTAGGGTAGTGTGGGTGAGAAGAAGAACGGAAATGGCTGTAGCTCTTGGGCCCAGGCTTTTTACTGTGTAGTGATTACAGGGTTGGAGCACCACGCTTTTGTGCTCAAACTTGAACTTTACAATGTTAATTCTTGTTAATGCTGTTGCATTGAGAGCAAGCCTGTGTAGCAGCAAGGTGAAAGCAGATCATGAGATAGTGAGGACAGGGGACTTAAGCATGCTCCTAAATAGCTTTGCCATTTACAACTAATCTTCACCAAGAAAAAGGACGATGAATTAAAGTATCAAAGAACAGCAACCACATCGTTGCTCCAAGCTAGTTGACAGCGATTTCCACAAACAACTAAAGTGTCCTCAGAAGTTTGCAAAAACTGACTTATTTAATCAGTTGGGGGTTAAGTGTAGATATGAAAATTTTAAAAGTAAGTCATAAATAAAACCTTTACTGCCTCAGTTCAGAAACAGTTTCATATGGTAACTGGAAATACACTGATGTAGGTTGAAAATCCAAGCTTTAGTCCTTCCCAGAATTTGTTTTTCTGAATAGTTTTAGACATCACCATCCCTGTCCCCTGGGGACTTCAGAAGAAAAAAAAAAAATAGGGCTCTGGTTTCTGCAGGTGGCTGTGAATTCCTTTTGGTGTCCAGCAAAGTGTTTTCTTTTCTATCCTGCTTTCTCAGTCCATCCCATCAGGATTGTTGTGCTGTCTTTACAACCCCAGGAGAGAGAAGTAGGTGTTTTGTGGTCTTAAAAGGATAAAATGTTGTCTTCTTTTCTCTTAGGAATCACCAAAATCAAGAGAGATATTGTGTTTGCTGCCAGCCTCTATTTATGAAGTGTCAGCTAAAAGAATGTGGTATCTTAAATTATTCACTACCTGTGTGATTACAGTTGACTACAAATGGCTACAAGTATTGATTTGCTTCTCCCATCTCAAAGCAGTTATCCTCCAACATTTCAATCTGTATTGTATTTCAATTAAACACCATTCTATGAAAGCATATTACATACACATCTATACATAAGCATTACATTTTTTTAATTAAAAAATGTACAGGAGGGGCATTGTTTTGGTGGAAGGCTTGAAATTGTTTAATGAACTTAGAGCTATTAGATAACCATTACGTTAAATGTAACTATACACACACAGATAAAGTGGGCATCCAAGAGGCATAGCAGCAGCAGTCCTTTGAGGCCTGTACACTGGGAAGAAAGGCATCTTCTTGCCTTCTGGTAGCAAGAAAGCAGGCCAGCTTCACCTGGGCACCATACAGCCCTTAACAAGGCTGGTGATTGTTCCGATAGTGATTCCCAGCTGTTGGTGTTTCATGCAGAGTTGTATGGGAGTCCTCCTCTTTCCTTTCTTTAAAAGGAGAACGTCTTTCTTTGAAGAAATCTGATACATATACAGCCTGTAAGAACAGATTATATTTATGGTAAGATATTTAATGGTATAATTTACACAAGGTTAAAAACCGTATTCAAAGTTGTAGTAATCAGCTTCCTGCATAAAATAAGTATAAATAAAAGTATGTACATTAGAGGGGTACAGATTAAGGACACAGAAAACTAATGGCTAATAGGAATACTTTTTTTTTAAAGGAGATTATTCCAAATTGACAGTTGCTTTGTTATGTCTTCAGCAGTTTCATTTTGCTAACACTTAGAGCTAGTAACTTCATGTAGATTAATGTTTTCAATTCATACCAAAAAGGAAACTTTATAGCAAGGGCCTTTTGCAATAAAAATACTAAGATTTTTATAATTTTTGCAAAGAGTAACCTAGTTTTTGCCTGCTGCCTACCCAAATATGACTTAATAATGTGTGAGTTTTATGCACTAGGAATTTTTTCACTGGGGATTTTGTTCTAATTATATATCCAAAAGTTTAGCAATATCAACAAACAGGCTCCTGCCCTATATACTTACAACTAACATTGCAACCAGTGCTCCTTGAATAAGTCCAGTCAACACATCGCTCCAGTGGTGTTTGTAATCAGAAACTCTAGAAAGGCCCACATAAATGGATGCAGCAACAAGACCAAATTGTAGTGTGGGGCGTAAGAGTCTTGCCCAGTCTCCTTTCATCCTGGCTTGAAGATAAAGCTAAAAGAAAAGATAAAATAATTTATGTAACATACCAACTTAAAACTATATTTTGTATTATCACTAGACCTCTGGAGAGTTGGCATTTAAAATGATTATTAAAGTATTATTACATGTGGAATAAGACTTACTTAGGCAAGCATTCTTGTATGTATTAGTGCCTGAAAATTAATCATTTTAAACAAAGGGTGGAGGGGACAATGCCCTGGTAACTTTTGTTTATAAGTTATTACCTATCTGGCTACACCACCCTTCAAAAAGTAAACAAGGCAAGGATCCGTAGACAGAATTTCACAGGCATCTCCTCCCCTCACAATGTGCGTTATAATTCTGATGGTCAACGGCCAGTGCTGCCTTTAGTTCTGAATCTTGGGATAAACTGCTGGCATTCTGGGCACAGGTTGCCCTTGCTCTACCTAGGGACTATTCACCAATTTACTTAAGAGCTCTGCTAGCCTCAAACTATTGAACAACTGTGACTAAATCATCTGCTGTCATAAGTATTTATAATCTTCCCAAATAAGTAAACAGGTTGTAGTTTAGTCATGATCAAGTAATGCGTTCTTTCAACAGCACCTGTGCCCTGTTTAAGTTGTATGCATTTCCTGTACACTAATGAGCCCTAAGAATTTCCACTTTCCTGTGTCAGCCCACCTATATAACTTTAGGTGCATCCCTAGCAATTTTTATGTAGACAGAACTCGTTAAGTGCATCTGCTCTCCTTAAGGAAAAAACTGCCTAATTTCTATCCAGTAACAGTATAATTTTTAACATTTGCTTTTAAAATTCTGTTCTATAATTTATGACTCAGACTTAATTAAATGCAGTTCTCAATAAGCTATTCACATGGCTCTGCCCCTATTTGAAATAGATGCACAAATCCATTCCCAGTTCTTTGAGCACCACTGTGGATGTTCAATTCCTAGCAGTTGGCAAAGACAGAGTTGTCAATCAGCTACCTAGTTTATCTAGTTCTGTTTTTTTTTGCAGTTTTTGGCTGGTGCTGGGTTTGAACCTGCCACCTACGGCATATGGAGCCAGCGCCCTCCCCACTGAGCCACAGGTGTTGCCCCAGTTTATCCCTCTGGTTCTAAAAGAACATATCAGTTGTTTAACGGAGTCTGACTCATTAGCTCGTTTAAGTGCTAATCTTATGAAGTTCTTGTTTTTTGCTAATTGTCTCAAGATTCACTTTATTATTTCTACCTCTGCTGGAAGCAGTTCATTTTAAGAAGAAAATTTCATTGACTACAAATGAAACCAAGGTTTTATTGTCAAAAAGTTCAGCTGTATCCATCTGGTTATTTAACTGCCTTTTGACAAAAGTGTATGTTGACCACCTAAGACACATAAGAAACTGGTCAACATGCAGAGTATATATAATCTTCCCAAATAAGAAAACGGGTAAGGTTCTAGGCCTACTGTACTGATACATACATGTGGTACATGTCTAGTCTTGAGACTTAGGTCAACTTAAGGGGTGGTCAATTTAGGTAGATGGTCAACTATGGAGGTTCTGTACTTTAGAATACATACATCTTAAGGAAAACCCCACTTAGGGCAAAGCAAAACAAGATCTAAAATGTGCTTAAGCTAGTCCCATTTGTACTTCCAAGCTATAGGAACTCAGATAGGACTTTCAAGGTCTTCGCAACTTTAAAATTCCTCTTAACAATATTTTCCTCCAAAGTACCCTGACTTTGACTCTAGGTAGCTTGCGGTGACACCTTAAATATTAATGTGCTCCAATGTCTTTCCCAACATCCCAGTGAAAAGAAGTAACATTTACTTGTAGATCAGTAATCAAATAAGCTCCAGCACTTTAGGTCTGCAATCTCCAACCCCAGGCTAGTACCTGTTCGTGGCCTGTTCACAGCCAGGCCACAGAGCTCCACCTCCCCCACACAACCCTGTGGCAAAATTATCTAACACAAAATTTAGGAAACAGGCCACACAGCAGGAAGTAAGCGGCAAAGCAATTTCATGTGTATTTACAACCACTTCCCATTGCTTGCATCACCACCTGAGCTCCACCTATATTGTCACCTATTATGTACCCCATGGGAAAAATTGTTTTTCCTGGGCGTTAGCCACTACACCCAGCCCACCTTGAGGTTCTTAGCCCTTCAGTTACTTGAGTTCTACAACTGACACTGCCAGAACTCTGGACTTTAAATTCTCTCCTCCCAAGTTAACAGCCTAAAATCTCCTATATGAGAAGGTTCACCAAAACAGTAATTTGGGCCAGGTACAGTCACTCTTGCATGTGATCCCAGCAGTCTGAGAGGCTAAGGCTGGTGGATCGCTTGAGCCCAGAAGAGCAAGACCCCATCTCTACTAAAAATAGGGACAGAGCTCATGTTTTAATGCCAGACTTAGTACTAAGAAGCCTGTGTATCTGTAGGTCCCTGCCTCTACAAATTCCACTCTTCCTCCCTCCCGTACATGCCATTGGCCAATTATATGTTTACTAAGCCTATTCTAAGTAAGGTATTCAAATGCTTATCTTTTCAGGGTCATAACAACTTACAGAAGTTCATGCAAATACAGTGTGTAGGGCTGGAGGGCTTCCTATTACCAAACAATTTAAGAGGCAGCCGTTTTGGACCATGTAGAACTTAACTGCCTTCCTCTTCTAATAGAGCACTGTCTGGTGACTTACACCAGGCCTCTCCAAAAATCTGCCTGGCTCTACAGCTAATCCGACTTATATACAACGCACACTTAGAAACAGGCTATTACGGATATTAGGTAAATGTACCTGTTCCAACTTACATACAACTTCTACTTAAAAAGAAGCCTATAGAACCTATCTTATTCATAACCTGGGGACTGCCTATATTCCTCCTCTGGAATTTATTGTATGAAGAAGCTATTTTCAGAAGTTGTAGAAAGAACACCTAATGGGTACATGATAGATTATTTACAAAACTAAAGTTAGCAAGAAACAAGGCTATGGTTACTCAAGGAAAGCAAACCAATTAGTAGAAAACAATGGATCAAGCCCAAGATGGCTGACTAAAAGAATCTGGTACTCACGTCCTCCACAAAGTAGAACCACAATAGTGAATAGAAAAATCACACTTCAAATAGATTACCTAAGAGAGAACACTGGAATTCAACAGAGAAGTGACAGGAAACACCTAAAACAAGGAAGTAGAGGAAAGCAAGGCAACCTGCATGGCTGGGGAGATTTTTCAATGCTAGTAAAGAGCAGGTGAGTGACCCCAGTGATCCACATTCCCAGTGCAGACTCCTACAGTCCTAGCTATAGGAGAGTCCCTCAACCCACACAGGCCTTGAGACTAACAGAGTACTACCTAGAGACTATGAGACGGCATTCTTCCAGAGAGAGAGCTCATGCTTGGGTCACCCCAAGTTCTGAGAAGCTACATCAAGGTGCTATTTTGAGAGCCCAGAGCCCCAGCAGACAACATCCTACCCTGGAGAATAACAGTTGCTGCATCAGCACATCCCTAGAGCCCACTGACATCTTCCACAAACATCCAGAACCATAGTTCCCTCTGCCACCAGGACTGAAATGCTAGCCATTAGCAGTTACCTCACCACAGGCGTGCCACTGTTCATTTACAAGCACTTGAGAACACACTTTCCTACCCTCTGCCCCCAGCAGCAGGGCTGTAGTGCAGCCACTGCCACCACCTGGGAGTCACCTTGTTCCTGTCAACCACAACCAGTAACCATATACACCAATATGGTGGCTTGAAGACAGGCCCACCCCCAGCCTGCCTCCACTCCCACCGCTGTGCCTGAGAATGCCATCCAGGGTGTCAGGGATCTGCTACCATTGATACCTGAACACTCCTCCCAGGGGTCTGAAGATGACCGTCCAACCAGTTCCTCCCAACACAGCTGACACCCACTCACCACCTGCAGATCTGGGAACTGGCCTGCCCATCCCATCACAGCCCCTGCCAACATCAGCAGAGACCACTGAGAGTTCAGGGTCACCACACCACACCCACTGTTCATAGGCCTGAAGGTCACCCACCCACCCAGCCACTCCTGCCAACACCTGAGCAAGCCACCTGGAAGCCCAAGAATGAACCTGCCTAAACCCACTGACATTGGTACTAGCATATGCTGCTCTTGGGTACAAGGACAAGCACACTTGGCCCACTGCTGCTGTCAGGTCCTAAGGACTGGCCCACCTAATGTCCCTGTCCTCAGCAAAACACCATAGGAACTAACAACTGCACCCCCATGCCATTGAAAAAAAGTTAGACACCCTATTAACACTGTTTATAGCCAAAGAAATCATATGGAGATTGTATTACTACATGCTCCCTGAGTCAAAGACAAAGTGTCCTACCCAACCAACACCACATGTAAATCTTGAGGAAAAAGTCCCTGCGAAAGCAAATTCAAAAGATTGAGAGAAGTGACTATTACACCAGATAAATAGATATCAATGTAAAGTTACAAAAATCATGAAAAAGCAAGGAAAAAGAGTTACAAAGGAACACATTCTCCAACAAAAGATTCCAATACAAAAGAAATTATGAAATCTTGGAAAAAGAGTTCAAAATAATGATATTCAAGTAGTAAGATAGAAAAGAATAGATAAATAGAAAAAAAGTCCTAAAATTTGTATGGGATTTAAAAATGAAACGTCAACAACAACAAAGCTGGAGTCATCACACTACCTAACTTCAAAATATAATACAAGGCTATAGTAACCACAACAGCATGGTATTGGTATTAAAACAAATGGGAACAGAACAGACATAAATGCAGATAATTACAGCCAACTGGTTTTTTAACAAGAGAACCAAGAGCATACATTGGGCAAAGGCCATCCTTCAACAAATGGTGCTGGGAAAACTGAGTATCCATATGCAGAAGAATGAAATTGGACCTCTATCAACTCCAGATGGATTAAAGGCTTAAATGCAAGATCCAAAACTATAAAACCACTAGAAAAAAACAGAGAGGAAACAATTTAGGATACTGGTCCAAGCAAAGATTTTTTGGCTAAGACCTCAAACGCACAAGCATCAAAAACAAAAATAAACAGCACTATATTTAACTAAAAAGCTTGTGCAAACAACTGGCATAATGAAGAAAAAAACCTGTTGAATAGGAGAAAATATTTGGAAAGCACTCATCCAATAAGGGACTAACATGAAGACTATACAAGGAAATCAACCACCAAATGTAAAAAATAATCCCATTAAAAAATGGGCAAAGTGGGCTCGGTGCCTACGGCTCAACAGCCTAAGGCGCCAGCCACATACACCTGAGCTGGAGGGTTCGAATCTAGCCCGGATCCGCCAAACAACAATGGTGGCTGCAACCAAAAAATTGCCGGGTGTTGTGGTGGGCACCTGTAGTCCCAGCTACTTGGGAGGCAGAGACAGGAGATTCGCTTGAGCCCAGGAATTGGAGGTTGCTGTGAGCTGTGATGCCATGGCACTCTACCCAGGGTGACAGCTTAAGACTCTGTCTCAAAAAAAAAAGGGGGGGGGGCAAAGAATATGATTATTTCTTAAAAGGAGACATAAAAATGATCAACAGATATATGAAAAAGTACTCAGCATTGCTAATAATCAGGGAAACAAAGTAAGACCACCAGGAGATAACATCTTGTCCCGATTAGAATGGCTATCATCAAACCCAGAAGCCAAAGAAAATGGAGAGGAAAGGGAACTCTTAAAAGCTGCTAGTGGGAATGTACATTAGTACATCCACTATGGAAAGTCAGAAAAGAGGGACTAATCCACAGAATTATGTTGAGGGAGATTTGCTAGAGTAACTGAGTTTTTAAAAGGTGAAGCAAAGAGCATTAATAAAAGAATTAGGCACAGGGTAAATGGATGGGGGAGAACCCGCAGTTAGCTGCCTCATCCAAAAAGGCTTTCTTCCTTGCTTAGAACTATTCCCTCTACCATCACAAATTGGGACACTATCCTGAAATACTCTGCAAAAATAACAGTCATATTTATAAAAGGAACACTTGAGCCTGCCATTAGTGTCACCCTATTATACAGGAAAATAACCTGAAAAGAAACGATGTAGGTTTCCAGGAGATATAAATAGAAAATAAAGAAAAGTTAACAGGAAAAACAAAGTTACATCACATACTTCACTAATCTTCACCTTGCCCCTCCCCTGTTTTCATCTATTAAAAGTGTCTGTCTATACAAATACTACGGGAGGCTAACATACCTCAGGCCTCAGAAGGAAATTATAGCAAGGCCTTTCTCTGTTCCTTCCTGTCTTCTAGATTGTGACTCAAAGAATGAGCTCAGAGCAAATGGAATAACACCACTGACTAGACACAGCCCAGTTTTAGAAAGCAGAAACTAGTTTGAGAAGAATTAGCCTTAGGAATCTATCAATAATCTCCAGGAATGCCCTCACTGAAACCAACCATCACTACTGGTGCTTGTGAAAATCAAGGTTTAGGGATGGTTTTGCCTCCAAGAAGAGCTCCATGAACAATGGTAATAAGCCTTCTGAGCCACTCTTCCACGTAGGGCTTCTTGTCAGCCAGGAAATCTTCCTCTGCTGACTTGAGCTTTACCGATTGCCCTAGTTACAAAACCCTCCATGCGCAAGTGGCAGTGTGCCAGTTCCATCTGTTTCTTCCCGCTCCCCTTTCTGCTCTGCATCTGGCCCACATGGAGCGCGTGCCATCCCATGAGAAGGACGGGCAGCACCTCCATGAGGAACTGCACGTTATTGCTTCTGTTCTGCCCTTTTCTCCTTTTCTCTTATTTCTAGTTATGAATGTACTAATTTGGAGCTTCCTTCATCAGAAAAGTGAATGTTAGGATAGGGAGGGATCCAGAGGTTAGAATGTCTCAGCAAGCATTAACCCCCTCACGGAAACCCCAGGTAAACCTCACTGCTCAGTGCAGGGTCAAGTGTCCTATCTCTCTTAGCAAAGTAAAACTTTCCACTCAAAATGTAATGGAGACTTCTTTGGTAGTATATTGGTGAGTAAAAAAAAAAAAACATGATAGAGATAAGCTACTGGCTCTAATAAATGTAAAGAAATAAACAAAGGCTTCTTAACTGGGACATTAAGAGAAATTCAGCAGGCAACTTCCTTTTCCTTAGGGCAATAGGACAGCAGGAGTCAATCTGCTCAAAAATAACCAGATGTTCCAGCCCAGACAGGAAGGCTGAAGGAAGCTGGCGTTCCACCTGCAGGCAGCAAATCCTTCACTGAGAAGCTCAGTGGCCTTCCTCCTAACCCAAACAGCACCCAACACTGTGGCTCCACTTGATGAAGAGCCTCACATCAGGTTTATAAAGTGCACCTGGTCAAAATAAAGAAAGACTTTTCATTGCACAGGGCCACATCGGAAAAAACTTAAGAGGGTATATACATTTTTTTCTTTTGTGTAAATATTAATTTTTTAAATCAGAAAATTCAAAATTGTGTGATACTACTTAAGTATTCTTTTATTATTTAATTATCACTCAAGGGCAGTGCTACAGTCTCGATGTTTGCACCTCCCCAAAATTCCTGTATTGAAATCCTCACCCCCAACGCGATGGATTAGGTGGTGAGCACTTTGGTAGATGATTATGTCACGAGGGGCAAACTCGTCACAGATTGAATTGATGCCCTAAAAGGAAACTAAAAGATGCCCTAAAAGAGCCCCTTGCCATGACCCAATCATTCTAGTACCCTGACCTTAGAATTGCAAACCTCAGACTAAGAAATAATTTTCTGTTGTTTGTAAGACACCCAGTCTGTCGTAATTAATGATAGCATCACAAATTAAGACAGGTAGAATGGTATAACCATTTAGAGTTGAAATTTCTGAAACATTTAGCTTTAATTAAAGGATCTAATTAATTGCAAAATCTCACCTTTAAAATCTGATGTTGAGCAAGATATTTTTTGAAACCAGTTTATTTTTATTCTGCCTTTCCTTGAGTAACCTTAATACTTCTTAACTACAAAATGTTATATGATCTCATAGTCTGTTAATACTTTGTTCTTAAAATAAGAGGTTTTTCTTTTTTTTTCTACTTGAAACTCTGCATAGTCAACAGGTCAGCATCCAAGCTAAGAATGGTTTCAAATTTTTTAAGGGTTACTTTCTAAAAAGAGTATGTGACCTACAAAGCCTAACTTTTTATCATCTGATCTTTTGCTGAAAAACTCACCAACCCCTGAAATAGACTAGCGAAGTCTATTTCAGCATGTTCAACACAAAGAAACACCTCTTTTAAGACCAAGTCAGGCAAACCAAATTGTTCTACCTATATTCAACGACAGATCTGGCCAGAACACTTTAAAGCAGGCCAAATTTTAAGGTGTGATTTATTTAAAGTCTAAATTTAGAAATAGTACTTCATTTCAAATAGAACCAGAAAAAAAAACCAAATAGCCAATATTTATTTTATTTAAGAAATAAAAACAAATCTGGAGGCATCAAGTTACCAGACTCCAGGTTATATTTCAAGTCTATAGTGATCAAAAGTGCGTGGTAACTGGCACAAAAACAGCGATATAATAGAATAGAGAACCTAGAGGTAAACCCAGCCACCCATCACCATTTGATCTTTGATAAACCAAACAAAAGCATGCACTGGGGAAAAGAGTCCCTATTTAATAAATGGTGTTGGGAGAACTTGTTAGCCACATGTTGTGAAGACTGAAATTGGATGCACTCCTCTCACTACTGACAAAAATTGACTCCTGCTGGATAAAAAATTTAAATTTAAGACACTTTCTAGGAAAGTCTAGAGTATGGGGAAAACTCTTGACAAAATTGACCTGCAAAAAGATTTTATGAAGACCCCCTTGGTAATTGCAGTAATACCAAAAATAAATAAATCGGACATGATCAAGCTAAAAAGCTTCTGCACTGGCAAGGGTACCACAACTAAAATAAAAAGACAGCCTTCAGAATGAGAGAAGATATTTGCATGCTACAAATATGATGAAGGCCTGATAGAATCTATAGAGAACTCAAATTTACCAACAAGAAAAGAGCAAACAACCCCATTTATAAATGGGCAAGACTAGAACAGAAACTTGTCTGAGAATGATAGATGAATGGCCAATTAACACATGAAAAAATGCTATTTGTCCCTGAACATGAGAGAAATGAAAATCAAAACCACTCTGCGATATCACCTAACTCCAGTCAGTGTAGCCCACAATACAAAATCCCAAATCTGCAGATGCTGGCGTGGATACGGAAAGAAGGGAACACACACACTGCTGGTGGGATTGCAAACTAATACAACCTCTATGGAAAGAAGTATGGAGAATTCTCAAAGAACTAAAAGTCAACCTTCCATTTGATGGAAGAAAGAACTTTCCTTTTTTTACTTCCTTTCTCTTCCTTCCTTTCCTTCCTTTCTTTCTAGGGTTTCTTAACCCTAGCCTAACCCTAACCCTGAAAGAAAGTAGGAAAGGGGAAGGGGAGGAGAAAGGGAGGTGAAGAAGGAGGGGAAGGGGAGGGGAGGAGGAAGGAAGGGAGGAGAAAAAAGAAAGAAGGAAAGGAAAAGGAACAAAGGAAGGAACCAATACATAAACAAGAAGCCCACACAAAAGAAAAAACACAAGCATAATCCAGTGAGAGAGAGGAGAGAAGGAAGAGAGGAGAAGAGAGGGTAACTGGTGGGATCTCACCCAATGTGCACAATGTGAGGGTGTTCAGCATGCCTTTGGGCCAAGGGCTCACCTACAACTTGAACTTTACCTCAGAAATGGAAACAATATAACCTAAACATTTGTACCCTCTTATTTATCTGAAATTTTTTTAAAAATCCATAGATCCTAAAGATAGTGAAATAGAAGCCCTAAGAAGACTAAACTGAGGTCTGCCTTACAGTCTACAGGACACAGAATTATTCTGCATTTGACCAATGCTCAGCATTAGCCCAGTTTGAGAAACATCATCATGAAATATCAATAATGCCAACTAATAGATCATCAATGCTAAACGGAGCTTGTATCAATCTTGAGGAAAGTGGATGGGTGTGAAAGAGTCTGAGTAAGATTTAGATGGGTGGGCAGCACTGTCTAAACACAGGGGAGAGGACAGCCCCAGACAATAGGCATTTTGTGGCAGGGAGGAGAGTCTAGCTGAAGCACGAATAGTGAGAGGAATTTCCTAACAGGCAGTGATATAAACAATCTGGGGTTTCAGACACAATTGAATGGTCTCAGGACAAGTGCATTATTAGTACATTCCTCACTGTACTGAAAAAATACCAGAGGACAGTGGTCAGGTTAAGAGACATTAGAAGTCAATTCTTGGTGTCAGTAATTGAAGGAAGGTTTTGGCAATCAAAGACTATTCTCAGAAAAGATTTAAACAACTACTTCTTCACAGGAATCTGGGACCAACCCAGGATGCCAAGATGCCCAGGGAAACAAGATGAGTCACTGCCTAAGGAATCTGGGAGTGAGGAGGCAAAGGTTAAATGTTGAACATAAATGTGAAAGCTGGAGACATCTGTGTATTCGGGGCTGAAATCAAAGCTGAGGCCTACACCCACATCAAGCAAATATTTCTACCACCTAGAGTCAGTGAAATGCAGTACATGGTGGTTCTGACCTGCTTTCTTCTCTAGAAAGCCATTGGTCTAACCAAACCTATTTATCTAGACTTTCTAAAATACCTCTTATTAACTCAATTTCCAAACTACAGTGAAGACAATTCTCCCTGCACTTATACCCCTGACGTGCTTCCTTATGTGCTCCTGCATGTCCACAGCACAGGCCTGCCAGGGAACTCCTCTATACATTAATTTCATCTTCTATATATTAATTTCACATTTCACAAAAGAGCCCTCAGCACAAATCTCTACTTGACCAAATATACAGATGTTTTGAGAAGGGTCAAGAAAGAAGAAAAGAAATTGTTAAAATATGACATATACCTGAGAATTTTCTTCAAAATTAAAAGCAGTGGGTTAGAGTTACCTGTCACTTACTTTCTGACTGCCATTTTACCTCCAGATCTGCATACCTAACCTTTTACAAAATAAATACACTAGGGTTCAGACCACATAATCAAGCGTAAAACAAGGAACCCGAATACACGAGAACCCCTAGAGAGCTCACAGACCTCAGCAGCCCCCTCCCAAGGCTCCCACTCCTCCATCTGTAAACCAAGTGGCAATTATTCCTCATCTCTGACTTCATGGAGGTCATCACAAAGAGTCAAAAATAAAAGTAGTTTAAAATGCAAATCAACATCAGCCAAAATTCAGATTCCTAGATCTCTCATAAAGAAGGACTTAGACACTGACATACACAGGTAAGTGAATAACAAACCACAAAAGCGGCCCAGTGAGGTCTAGCTCCAGGCCACACAAAGCCATTCAGTGTAATCACAACTTCACACATTGGAAAAAGGTCTCAGGATGTTAATGGATGGAGGCACTGCCTGGCCTTTCTCCTCTCCCAAACCTCTACACCCTATTAAAAAGAAATATATATATTCATATATATATTCATGTGACTTACATGAAGGTAGATAACAGCAAATTATTTTAATTGTTTTAATACCTTCTGTTTATGATACCTATAGGCTTCTTCAGAAAGAATGATCATAAACAGAAGGTACTAAAACAGTATTTGCTGTTATCTACCTTCATGTAAGTCACATTTCCTATGGCACATCTGCAGAAACATCTGGATGTCAGTTTTAAAAAGGAACCCCTAAATTCTGCTGAATCAGTACTCTGTGCTTCCTCACAAAATTACAGTAAGATATGATGAAAGCCTTAAAAATTAGCTCTGTTGGCTTGGCGCTCGTAGCACAGTGGTTATGGTGCCAGCCACATGCACCAAGGCTGGCAGGTTCGAGCCCAGCCTGGGCCAGCTAAATAATGACAACTGCAATAAGAAAACAGCCAGGCACTGTGGTGGGTGCCTATACTCCCAGTTACTTGGGAGGCTGAGGCAAGAGAATTGCTTAAGCCCAAGAGTTTGAGGTTGCCGTGAGCTGTGATGCCACAGCATTCTACTGAGGGCAACATAGTGAGACTCAGTCTCAAAAAAAAAAAAATTAGCTTTGTTGTCATGGTATGATGTTGTGGGTTTGAATTTTAAATGACACATCTGCAATTTTTATATTCTTTTAACTTTTAGAATTTGGTTTTTCAAATAAAAGATTCTAATAAAATTTATTATAAAGTCAAATCTAAGACTAAATTAACTCTTACTGAAATTGCCCTTTATAAAATTAATAAAAGGCCACAGGTGGGAACTGTGCAGGGGAAATATATATGTAACCAGTCATTGTTCCCTAGCTTGCTTTCATATAATTCCCTACCACTCAGGAGTCACATAGCTTGATGGTCATAAAGATTCCCAGCTTTCTTCATTACTCCCATAGATACATCATTCTTGTGAAACCTGAGGCTAGTTTTTGAGCTACCTTCCAGGCCCTGACTTCTGGTGGAACAGCTGACCCAGCCAGACTAGTGAAGAAACTCACTCAACTGGTATTGTGACCCCCTCACCCAGGAACTGACTCACAACATCTACATTACTGAGTTTCTGCCCAAAACCCAGCCAATCGGCAGATCCAACTGCCTAACCCTTTCCTGCCAAACTATCTTTAAAAAGACTTTCTCCCAAATTCTTGGGGAGATGAATTTGAGAAATTCCTCCCACCTCCTTGCATGATGCCTATGGTATTAAACTGCTTCTCTGCTGTAACCCCAGCATAGCAATGCGTTGGCTTTTCTTGAGCAGCAGGCAATCAACCTGGTTGGGCTATGACATCATTAGTCTACCTTTAATATTACACACAGGTTTTTAATTTTAGCAGTAAATCCTCATATAGTACTTAATGTCATCAAGGAAAAAAAAACAAGAGGGTGCAAATTTACGCAATACACAACTAAATAAAACTTCATTTATAAAGAAAATTTTATTTTATTATTATTTTTTTTTGAGACAGAGCCTCCAGCTGTCACCCTGGGTAGAGTACTATGGCATCACTGCTCATAGCAACCTCCAACTCCTGGGCTCAAGCGATTCTTCTGCCTCTGCCTCCCAAGTAGCTGGGACTATAGGCGCCCGTCACAACGCCTGACTATTTTTTGGTTGTAGCTGTCCTTGTTGTTTGGCAGGTCTGGGATGGATTCGAACTCGCCAGCTCAGGTGTATGTGGCTGGCACCTTAGGCGCTGAAGCCACAGGCGCTGAGCCTATAAAGAAAATTTTTAAAAGACACAAAAATGATAGCTATTTGTTAGGGTAGAGATTGTCTCCCCTCTTCTCTTTTCCCTTTCCCCTAAAATGTTAGTAATGCTATACAAACACACAGATACAAAATATTTTATAAATACTATTTTATATATAGAAAGAAAAAATTTTATAAGAACAAAAATTAAGAATGGGCTCAGCGCCTGTGGCTCAACAGGCTAAGGCGCCAGCCACGTACACCTGAGCTGGCGGGTTTGAATCCAGCCTGGGCCCACCAAACAGCAATGACGGCTGCAACCAAAAAACCGCTAGGCGTTGTGGCAGGCGCCTGTAGTCCCAGCTACTTAGGAGGCGGAGGCAAGAGACTTACTTAAGCCCAGGAATTAGAGGTTGCTGTGAGCTATGATGCTACAGCACTCTATCTAGGGTGACAGCTTGAGGCTCTGTCTCAAAAGAAAAACAAAATATTAAGAATGACTTTTAAAAACCCCTTGCATATGTCCTAAAGCCTTGTCTACCATTAATTATTCTCAAAAAACAAAACAAAACAAAACAAAACTACATATTACATCTCTAGTTTAATAGAGACAATGTGGGTACAAATCACAATTTTGTAACTTCTCACTGCCAACTGTGTTATCATGCAAATGCCAAAACCACAGGCTACTCTACAGGTCAGCATTAGAATTGACACAGCAGCAACTGCCTCTCCCAGAACTTGAAACCTTACTGGTACTATGCAGAACAGTCTAGGAAATGGTTCAGAAAATGGAAGAAAAATAAAACCTGATGGAATACGAGCAAGGACAGCTGCCTTTACTTCCAATGATCAAAACCCACCTCCTCACCACAGCAGAGCCTGGGAAGAAAGTAGCTCAGTGTCCACACCAAGCGGATGAGAAGAGCAGCTCCCAGTTAGGGAAGAAGTTAGCAAGGAACAACTATCCCCTTGTCCAGGCTCTTCTGAGCAGTGACCTGCTGTGATGGCACAGGAGCTGTTTCTGTGTTCCAGAATACCGCTTTATAAAATACCCCAAAGTACTGGCACACATTAACTCATTCTCAGTCAAGACACACAGACTTGCTGATTGTTTAGGCTTCTGCCACTTGCTAGTTTATCATCAGCCCAGGAGAAGACACTGAAGCTGAACACATTAATTGCACAGCACATAACCCAACCATCGACAGACACGAGGTACTTACTGCCAAAAACAGCATGCAGTACATGGAGAATGAAGAGTGGCCTGAGTAGAAGGATAACCTAGAAGAGAAAGAAGAGAAATGTCAATTTTCTCTCTGGATGCTGAGAACATTCTTGATTTCATAAACTGCCTCCTAGCTTCCGGGTGAACACAGCTCTCTCCCTCCACACCTTTAAAAATTAGAAGAGTGGAGCTAGGGTGACAATTAGGACATGAATATTAAAGAGTCCAAGAAGGCTGTGAGGTCAGATTTCTAGACAGCATCATTTTAACGAAACCATGAGAACAAAATTGCCAAGCATTTCTGTAGATGTTTGAAGAGTAACACTTAATAAGCCATAACTGGCATAAATGACCTTGACTTGACTACGCATAAATTTGTATGACCATGGTTAAAGTTGTATTTTCCACTTGCAGAGTTAGGCCATGAATAATGCAATCCCTCCTTTGGAACACCAAGAAGTGGATTACTTTTTCCATCCATGTTAATATTTGAATGTTTTAAAAGGGCTCACTTCTTGCCTCACATTTCCCACCAGATTCAGTGCTTTGGTTTGTTATTCATTTTAAAATTGTGCACTGACATTAAGTACTGCACTAGAGGGATTACCTCTCTCAGTGTTATATTCTATAAATATCAGAATAGCTTCTCTCCACCTAAAAAATGACAATGCTGACAAAACTTAATTTTATAGCACATCTGTAAAAGAAAAAGAAAGCTCACTAACATTCAAGATCTAAGTTCTGCTTATGTACAATTAGCCACTGATGCAGAAAAGGCAAGTACATTAGGCCCAGTGAAGGTATGCCACGAGAAGATGTTCATGCATCTCTTTCCCTACATACAAGTAACAAGGAAAGTAGGAGGGACAGACCTCAACTACTTTACTTACTACACTCTGTCTTATTCAACAGGAATTTAAGGGAGATGTTGGTTTCTTGAATTCAGAGAGAAGACTTCCAAAATTCATACCAGAAGATCATGTGTGTATGCTGGAAACTGATTACTTAAGTATATACTGATAATGTACCTATCAAGAATTTTGATTTATCTTTTTTGTAATCAGATACATTCTTTTTTTTTTTTTTTTTTTTTTTTTTGCAGTTTTTGGCTGGGACTGGGTTTAAATCCGCCACCTCCGCATACGGGGCCGGTGCCCTAATCCTTTGAGCTACAGGCGCTGCCCAGTAATCAGATACATTCTTAAGAAAAAGAATCTTCTAACTTCCAATGCCAACCATGAATTATGTAATTAAACCTGATAATTTTCTGGGTATAATCTATGTAAGTTAGAAAAATAAATCACATTTTAGCCTTATTACTTGTCCATAGAGAATGGATCAATAGAAATCCTAATTTTGTAGAAAAAGGGTTTTGCTCTGTTGCCCATGCTGGAATGCAATGGACCAATTATAGTTCACCAAAGCTTCAAACTCCTGGGTTTAAGCAATCTTCCTGCCTCAGACTCTCAAGTAGCTGGGATTATAGGTACATGCCACAATGCCTGACTAATTGTTTAGTAAAGATGGGAGGTTGCTATTTTGCCCAGCTGGTCATAAATTCCTGGGCTCAAGTGATCCTCTCACCCCAGCCTCCCAAAGTGCCAGGATTATAGGTGTGAGCACAATGCCCAACCCAAAATACTTATTTTAAATTCAATAATTAAAGCAGAGCTCTGTGTGTTTTATGATCAGTTTCAACAAGTTTTACTGAAGAGCCTACAAGTTAATAAGAGCCAATCTGAAGGACTACCAAAGCCTACTGAGGCAACATAACCACAATCACAGAAACATTCTCAAAGGAACGCAAGTTAAGTTTTGCTAAATCCTGTATATAGTGCCACAAAATAGTAATAGTTTTAAACAGATCTGAATCAGTCAGAGGGTGATTTCATTAGTTGAAAACAAAATGGTTTCAGTTTTTTTTTATTATGAATACAAAAATACAGATATTTTATTGTGTGTAGAATCAGCAAAGAAGTCTGGCTAAAACTTCATAAAGGGATTAAAAAGAAAGAGATAGGCTGGGCACAGTAGCTCACACCTGTAATCCTAGAACTCTGGGTGGCTGAGGCGGGTGGACTGCCTGAGCTCACAGGTTCAAGACCAGCCAGAGCCAGGGCGAGACTTTTATCTGTAAAAATAGCTTGGCGTTGTGGCGGGTGCCTGCAGGCCCGGCTACTCTGGAAACTGGTGCAAGAGGAACACTTGAGCCCAAGGGCTTGAGGTTGCTGTAAGCTATGATGCCATAGCACTCTACCGAGGGTGACAAAGTGAGACTGTCTCAAAAAAACAAACGGGCGGCGCCAGTGGCTCAGCGAGTAGGTCGCCGGCCCCATCTACCGAGGGTGGCGGGTTCAAACTCGGCCCTGGCCAAACCGCATCAAAAAATAGCCGGGCGTTGTGGCGGGCGCCTGTAGTCCCAGTTACTCGGGAGGCTGAGGCAAGAGAATCCCCTAAGCCCAAGAGCTGGAGGTTGCTGTGAACTGTGACTCCACAGCACTCTACTGAGAGCGATACAGTGAGACTCTGTCTCTACAAAAACAAACAAACAAACAAAAAACCCCAAAGAGATAATTATATTCAATCTCAGTTTCTAAGTCTTTATCCATAGTAATTTATCAAGCAAATCATAGTGCTATTGACTTTTATTTTCTATTAAAAAGAAAATGATCAGAATAAAGCATGAAAAATATAAATTCAAATTATTCATATTCTATATAAATCTAACCCTTTATTGGGGTCTCTATGATATACACCCCCTAAAAGTATCTTATTATACCCATAATTTAGAAACAAACTAAATATTTGTATGAGTAATTTAATAAAATCCAAGGAGTAGTCAAAATGCAGTTGTCATCACAGTGACTGAAATGTTTACGTTTTAGCCCTGGCCTAACAACCCTCCCCTTAGATTTTAACCAATCCTAGACTTCCACCTCACTTCCTTATAGCCTGTCTGATGAAAGTAGATATAGCACAGTAATAATTTAATTTTCCATCAAATCTTAGGAAATCTTCTCAGAAAGAAAATTTGCAGCGATAAAAATGTATTTTGAAGTGCTACTGCTTTCACCAACCCTATTGGTCTATTAAACAACAGTAAGCTTCAATTAGCAACAGACTGGTTTTGACCATGTAACTCACTGTGAATGGGATTCTATTCCAAATGACAAATTGATGATGCTTTACTTTCCTTACATTTGTAAGCTGAAAACCTCCTTCTCCTGGGAGAGCTGAATAAACTCAGCTTGAACTCTGTATCACAGCCTTCAGAGTTCAAGACCAGCCTGGGCAAAATAGCAAGACTCTATCTCTACATAAAATATTTTTAAAATCCGTCATCACTCTGGGAGCCCAAGGTGGGTGGATCACTTCAAGAGCAGCCTGAGCTATAGCGAGACCCTGTCTCTAAAACTAGCCAGGTGTTGTGGCGAGCTCCTATAGTTCCAGCTACTTGGGAGGCTGAGAGAAGAGGATCACTCAAGCCCAAGAGTTTGAGGTTGTTGTAAGCTATGACGCCATGGCACTCTACCTAAGGTGACAAAGTGAGACTTTAAGGAAAAAAAAAAATCAGCCACATAGGGTAGCACTTACCTGTATAGTCCTAGCTACTCTGGAGCCTGAACCCCATCTCATACCCTTCAGAGTATTCATCTCCCCATCTCCCTGCCCCTGTGTCTTCCAACTCTTCATTCTAACATCCTCATCCATGTTGGGCCCTATAAATTGCAAAGATGACCAAATCCAGCCTTTATCAGTCATCCAAAACAATCAACTTATAAAGCATTTCTTAATTTGATATTTTGGCAGTCATATTTTGGGGCTCATTTGTTCTTTCTCCACCACCCAACTTTCCTCTTCTCCCCACTCTCCAAGGTTACAAAACAGTTATACTATTAGCTAGTCTTTTTTTTCCTTGAGACAGGTCTCCTGCAGGCTGAAGTGCAGTGATGTGATCATAGTTCAGTGTACCTCCATATCACCAACTCCTGGGCTCAAATGATCCTCCTGCCTCAGCCTTCCAAAGTGCTAAGATTATAGGTATGAGCCACCATACCCTGCCAGGTCTTCTTTTAGTTTGGAAATATCTTATTTTGTGTTCATTCTTGAATGATACGTTTTTTCAAGTACACAATTTTAGGTTGACAATCACTTTGAGGCTGTCATTACATTATCTTCTGGCTTCTACTTTCCTGTTAAAAAGCCATCTGCCATTCCTTGGGGGTTAACTCTTTTCTCTGCTTGTTCCTTCCACCCTCGTCAATATTCTGATGTTTTACTGTCATATATCTAGTAGAGATTTCTCTTTATTTATCTGGTTTAATACTCACTGGCATCCTGTATAGGAGGATTTATATACTCTACTCTTACCATGAGCAGCTTTTTCCTGTAGATGTTTCATTTATATTAGAATGTGAGCTCAGGCCTTTCCAGCTCCATTTGTGGGGACTCTCACAGGCCATGGCTTAAAGCAAGTCCTTCCAGAGAAGATCTGTGTTCACCTTTGCTAGGTTCAGTCCTAGTCCACTTTAAATTTCAGGATTCTTTTTTAGCCAAATAACATGAATTCTGGCAGCAGACCAATGTGAGTGTGATCTTGTGGTTACACATTCTTTTTAATCACTCTCACAGGGAGGATGCTACCCTTTGGAAGTCCCTGTATTATCCATTTGTCTCCTTCACATCTTCCTACTCTCCTCTGGCCTTCATCTTTATCTCCCGTGCCCCATACTCACTACTGATGCTCTAGGCTACCAGGAATTGGTAGATACTTTCAGGGACCACACTGGTCAATAATACCACCTGACCCTGGCCTCAGAAAAATTCCTTTACTCTCCCACGAGCTGACCTGTATATTAGAAACATTTCTATGTGTTTTAAGATTTATCTACATTTTAAGGTAAAATACACAGAAATGTGTGTGTGTGATATATTATTTAGCACATTTATTTAAACTATATCAGTAGGCATTTCTAATCCTTCATATTGCCAGAAACAGAAGCAGGCTTTATTAAAATAGGACTTACAAATAATGCAATGCTATCTAAAGTCAGTCACTTTACTAGGACATAACAGTTTAGCAAGAGAAATTTGCTTTCAATTATATAGTGACCAATGCTCAAAATGCTTCCAATTATTATTATACCACGATTTCCCTACCACCATTTGCCAAAGTTGGCTCTGCTGCAAGTTAGATGAACTTCTTTTTTCTCCTAACAATCATCCTGAAATTGATTCCTGAAGCAATCTAAGGTAGAAAGGCTGTCAGCCTTTCTGACAAGTTACTGAGTATGTTCAAGTACTTGATACACAGTGTTCCCACTCCTCACAAAAACTCCAATGTGCTCATATAGGACTGTTTACTTGCTCAAAAGTTACACCACTTTGTGACTCAAACTCTGAGTCTTTCCAGCTCTCTCCAAATGTGCCATGATTTCACTCCTGTGAATGACAAATAAACTCAGGAAGAACTTTTTGTTTTCTGTTTTTTACCCAGAAGGAACTTTAATCCCGCCATCTCTAGCCAGGGGAATACTCATCAGAAAGAACAAGAATTACAATTTATGTGTGGCAAAATGTGTGAAATAAATATACAAAGAAGGAACTGGACTTAATCTGTGAAAAAGTAGATGTTGCCAATATATAATCATTTTAAGAGAATACCATCCAATTTGTCTTCTGTACATTCTAAAGACAAAAATGAAAAAAGTCAAATTGCAACACGAGGCATTTTCTTTAAAGGTTTCTTCAAATTTTCAAGTACGCTGAATGAAATTCAGTATGTTAATTCTGTTGTTTTATTAATAAATATGATATTTTAATGCTGAATGTTTGGGAAGAAGAGTTTTTTCCATAAGATTAGATTTGTAGAAATGCCTACAAATATAAAAACCATAGAGTATCTCTCTCCCAAAGGGTAAAGGTAAGTATCTCTCTCCCAAAGGGTAAAGATAAAGGGTAATACTAAAAGAATACACAATGGTCCAAACCAAAATTAACTTAAATACAATACAACAAAAAAGAATATAAACTCATCTCATTTCCTTAAAACATAACAGAGAACAAATTTTTCATTAGCAGCAAAAATCCTGTAATAGACTCCTTGAATTATTTTTATGTTGATTTTAATACATTTCCATTTAAACCTACTGTACTATACAGGGTCAGAAGTAAAATTGCCATCCTCTGATTTCATGTAGCATTTTATCTTTAAGGCTCGTATCACCTTCTATCATCCAATTATCATGCACTCAGTCTCCCACATGCCTCATCCATATAGTGAGCGCTGTGACAGCAAGATGGTGATCCTGGTAGTTCCCACAGTGACTGGAATATGAGGGCAACAGCCATTAGTTGAATCTAAAACTTCATGGAAGAGGCTAAGACAGTGGTTCTCCAATCAGCAACTTCAACACCATATGCGAAAGTTGTAGAAATGCAAATTCTTGGGCACCACCCCAGACCCACTGTCAGAAATTCTGTGAGTGAGGCCCAGCAATCCATACTTTAACAAACTCTTTAGGAGTTTCCAGTGCAGCTGCAGTGTAGGAAACATTGGGGCAAAAGAGTCAGGATAGTGTAGGGGTAATGAAATAGTCACAGCTATAGGCCTAAACTGTCAGGTACTGACATTCAGAACAGGGATTTGAAAAGAGGTTGGCTGGACTTTAAGTCACATTCCATTTACTGATAAATAGACTAATGTCCTTTTACAACGTAAAGGACCTTTTAAAATCATCTCCTTCTTCATTCCATATGCTGATGTTATCACATAAGTATATGATTAAAAAAAAAGTTGTAGGCCAGGCATAATGGCTGACACCAATAATCCTAGTACTTTGGGAAGTCAAGGTGGGAGGATTGCTCGTGGCTAGGAGTTTCAGACCAACTTGAGCAAGAGTGATACCCCATCTCTACAAAAAATAGAAAAGTTAGCTGGGCATGGTGGCATGTGCCTGTGTCTCAGCTACCTGGGAGGCTGAGGCAGGAGGATTGCTGGAGCCCAGAAGTTAAAGGTTGCAGTGAACTATGATGATGCCACTGTACTCTAGCCTGAGTAACAGAGCAAGACCCTGTCTCAAAAGAAAAAGATAAAAAGAAAAAAAGGAAAAAAAGAAGGTCATCTGGTTACTGATATATATACATCCATGAAAAATATAAACCCTGAACACAAAAGAATCTTTTTGGAATCATAAAGGCTTAACCAGTAATATCTACAATTAGACCACATAGAAGAATACATTCTCCCAAAGTATAAAGCAGATTCTACCAAGTAATTAAGTACTAGAGCTAGTTACTCTAGATATAATGGGTTTTCAGTATTTTAGAAGGTATTTCCTTAAACTTCAGCTTTATTTACCTATATATGAGTTGAATTTAAAAAAGAAAAAATTGGGGGAGAGAAAGGAGGGAGGTGAGGGAGGGAAGGAGGGAGGAGGATTGGTGTGCTCCCACTTAATGGACACAATGTAAGGGTCTTATGGCACACCTCTTGGGTGCAGGACACAAATATAAGAGGGTCTCTACCTAACAAATGCACACATTGTAACCTAGTTGTTTGTGCCATAAATAAGGAAAATTATTTCTTATATTCAGTCATACATACTGCAATTAAACACCTAAAACAACATAAGGCTGCCAGAATCCAAACAGAAATACCTTTGTGTTGAACATCTGATTCATATATCCAGAGATCTGTCACTCAAAATTAATCTGAAACACTGAGTTTGTAAACAAAAATTTAAACAAAAGATAAAAAAAGTAAATTTCTTAAAGCAGCCAACAGCTTCTATACTGTACATCACTAATAGATCAGTAGCTGTAAACTTAACACCCTACCTAACTGAAAACTCATTAGAAATGCGAATTCTCAGGCCTCACTCAAAACCTTCTGAATCAGACACCTGAGGATATGGTCCTGCAATCTGTATTTTTTTTTTTTTTTTGTAGAGACAGAGTCTCACTTTATCGCCCTGGGTAGAGTGCCGTGGCGTCACACTGCTCACAGCAACCTCCAGCTCTTGGGCTTAAGCGATTCTCTTGCCTCAGCCTCCCTAGTAGCTGGGAC
>CAUYON010138359.1:0-19878 GCA_963573935.1 Arctocebus calabarensis | reverse complement strand
TTTCTGAAGAATTAACAAAGTTCTAGTTTGGTAGTGGCCACAGGCTGTCCGCTTTGTGATAATTCTTTAATCTGTTCACATGCTTTATACACTTTTGTTTTCTTGTTTTTTCTGAGATAGGGTCTCACTCTGTTGCCCAGGATAGAGTGCAGCGGCCTGATCAGAGCTCACCGCACCATCCTGCTCAACCAATTCTCCTGCCTCAGCCTCCCATGCATCTGCAGCTACAGGTGCCACCCCTCACCCAGCTGACTTTTCTATTTTTTGTAGAGTCTTGCTCAGGCTTACCTTTCTTTTTTATAGGTTTGCCACAAATAGAACAGTCTCAATCATTTGTTATTTAAATAAGAAACTTATTACATTCAGAATCTAAATGACCTATTTAAAAAGCATGTTACACGTAGTGCCATTAAGATGTTTAAGAATACTAGATTAGACCTTTCACTACTTTCTTTTGTATGTTACTGAGGAGACCCTTGTAGGTACTTATGAACTTAAAAGAAGGGCTCCCTCCTGAGTTCCACCGGGAAGCTCAGCCCAGACCTCCTTGGACTCAGCTCTCCCTTCATCTTCTTTATGTTCTGTACTTCAGTGCCGTCTCCTTTCAGGGAGGACCCCGAGATTGAGCCAGGTGAAACCGTCAAGGAAACTTGCACTGGAACTCTTCCTCCTCTCTGTCCTGAGCCTTCTCAGCGCCTCTCTGGGGAGCTTGATAGCTTGACTTGAGTTCTTTCTGCTTGTCATTTAAAGCAAAATTTGGTCAGGCACCAAGGAATATGTAAATAGAATTGTGGGAATTTAGGAAACTTTTTTCATTCTCAATAAAACCTGACTTTTTATACTTTTATCTCTCTCTAGACACTCAGAAATTGCTATTCTGGAAGTAAAAGCTAACTGTTGGCTCTTTTTGCAGTCCTACTGTAATAATCCTGTTCTTTCCTTAGGCCATCTGTTCTCCAAGTGTGGTTCCTATGTCTATCAGAATCCCAGAAATCCTCTCAGAGCATCTGTGAGGTCAGAATGATTTTCATGAAGACCATAAGGCCATAATCGTCTTCTCACTCTTCTCTGAACTATACAATGGAGTTTTACAGATACTTCATAATATTTAATGTGCTTATGTATTCTTCTGAAACATCTCAGCATTAATTTTTAATGTGGTAAAAATCAATAGGTATAACTCATATAAATAAAAGCTCATTGGGGTCCCTGGTAATTTCTAAGAGTATAAATAGGTCCAGAAACCAAAAAGCTTGAGAACTTCTGCCCTAGGTAAATAGATTCCTCTGGCTGGCTGGGGTCGTTATACAAAGCAATGAGAACAAATAGTGTAATATCCTTGATATATGCGCACATCAAGCCAAATAAGATCTTGGCTGTGACAAGTCAGATAGATTATAACCATCTCCCTGAGTGCCATCCTGGTTCCCCCTTCCTTGTTTCTGCCAAATAGTTGCCATGGTTCTAACATCTGGCCCTAACATATAGCCAAATAAAAGAAATGAAAGGCTGTTCTATTGGTGGTATGTTATAAAAATATATAGCCCTTGACCCCAGGGACTCTCTTCTTTATTAGGCCATTTGTCTGCTTATTACAAAACTGGGACGATGTCACTTTTTGCAGCCTTCAGGTATGTGTTTACCCGTCAGGCTAAGCATGTGTTCCACTTTTGAAACTTGGAAGCTTATTCTCAGACTGGCTTCCCAGTTTCTTTGCAGAGAATGGATGGGGCCTGGTAGGCATTTAAAAGGCATATGTTGTATCATTGCTCAAGGGAACATAACCTGAAAACTTCTTCAATATCACAAATACTTTTTACTTGTTCATCAAATTTAGAATTATTCACTAAGTCTTCACTCTGTCAAGCATTGTGCTATGAATCAAGGGTTCAAAGATGAGAAAGACCACTAGACGTGAGTACTGCTGAAGCAGGAACCTCAGGGTGTCATTACAGCAAGACATCGCCCTCCCATTCTGTATTTAGAAGTTGAAGCTTGATTTGTAAACACAAATTTATGCCTTACATAAATTAAGATGCAGAATTTCAGACCCAGGTGCACATTCATACTTCATATCAGGGGTTCCCGGTGTGCTTGCTAGAGCTGTGTGAGATTCTCATCTCTCTCCCTGCACACTTTTTGTAATTGCACGGCTTTATGCACATCTGAATGCTGATACCTCTGTGTATGTGTCTCCAGGTCTAGTGGACGTTTCAGATCAAGTTTCCCAAACTGAATCCCTGCTCTTTCCTCCTGAATCACCTCAACCCATAGCTGTCCCGTCTCACTAAGCAGCAGCCATCCTTCCATTTCCTCCGTCAAAATGTCTGAATAATCTTTGCCACCTCTCCCTTCATATCCAGCATCAAATCTGTTAGGAAAACCTATTTTTTGTTCCTTCACAGTACATCAACAACCCGATCACTTCTTACCACCCTGATCCAAGACACAGTCTTCTCAGTCTGATTATCACAGTGACTGTTTCCTTGCTCCACCGTGTCCCCTACAGCAGTATTTTTCTGCTCATGGCACCTTTGAACCTATAGCTATACTTCCATAGCACACTTAAATTATGTTACGAAAAAGTAAAAAAACATACAAACTGTGCTTTGAACTTCTTTTGAAAATAATTAATGATCTTGAAAATTTTTCACGGCTAAAAATCACTGTCCTGAAGTCTGTTTTTAACATGTGAGCCATTGTGTTCCTTTAAAAATATAAATCACTTTTCTCAAAATCTTCCAACAACTCAGTACCCTTAAAGAATTAGCCAAAGTCCTTAGAGAGCCTCCTGAGCCCCACATGCTCTGCCTACCGTCACCTCTCCAGCATCCTTGCTGTTCTTAAATTCCAGGAGAGGCCCAGTCTTGGGTTAAGAAGCTGTTTGCTCTGCCCAGAATATCCAGAAGCCACACCACCTCTTTTAAGTTGCTCCTCTACAGCTGTTTCAGTGCCTTGACTTTGTTTTGTAAACATCACCGCATTTCTCAGTGAGGACTGCTGTATTCACAATTACAACTTCTAAGTACTCTCTTTTCCCTTGCTCTGCCTTGGTATTTCTTCCAAGCCCTTTCACCTGCTACTAATACTACACACTTACTTTCTTCTTTCCTTCTTTTTTTTTTTTTGGCCAGGGCCAGATTTGAACCCACCACCTCTGGTATATGGGGCTGGCACCCTACTCCTTGAGCCACAGGCACTGCCACTTACTTACGTTTTGATTATATCTTTCCCGTAAAAATACGAACTCTATGAGGACAGAGATTGACAGGGGGGCACTCAACCGGCACAAAACTCACAGAACATCAAGGCTTGTAGGAAAGGTCTTTATTGGCGGGGGAAGCTGCAGAGTAGCATTAAGAAGGAGGGGACAGAGAGAAAGGGGAGAGAGAAGAGAAGAGGAGAAGAAGGGAAGAGAAGAGACACACACGGGAGATAGAGAAAAGAGAGAGAGAGAGAGAGAGAGAGATCAAAAGACAAGGGCATCTGATATAGTCTCGGTTAGGGGAGGTGTCGGGATGGTAGAACAGCCAATAAGGTGTTACTGCTCTGGTGCTAAGACCCGTAGGGGGCGGGCCATAAGTTTGAGCTTTTCAGTGGGTAATCGGGATAGACAAAGTTGTGCAATTATCTAACAGAGATTTTTTTGTTTGTTTTGTTTACTGTCATTCTCTAGTGTCTGGAATCAAAAGGGGAACTGATGGATATCTGTTGAATAAATAGTCACATTTTCATAGCAGAACAAAACCTAAGGACAGTTAACATATTTTAAGTGTGCTAACTAGCCTCAATTGGTAAACCTATTTCAGCTAAAAATTTAACAGCTAACAAAGGGGCTGTTTGATGAAATTTGTTTGTACGTACAGGTTCAAACATAAATTATTGAGTGGGCTTTCTTTTAAAAACTCTACAAGGAATTTCTCAGAACTATATACAAAGCTTAGGAACTTTGGTGATAGGAATTTTAGCTAAGCAAATGTAGAGTGTAATGGACACACTTTTCAAGAATTTTGTTTATTTTTCTACAAATACAAATTAAACCATTCCAACTTTAAGAAATCATAAGGTTATCAGATGAATCACTTCTAAATCCATTCAGTTTGAACTGATTCATATTCTGTTCTAATAAATAGATGATCTTTATCAGCAAAGATGAAGAGACCTGTTTACTAACACATGCAGTTGTTTCTGATGTTGCCATTATGTTCTCTGATAAGGAAGGGTCACTAGAGAGAAAAAGTGATAAAAATGTTTTTTTGCAAGTATCCTATAACTTCTCTGATACACATTTTGTTTCTAGAGTAAATACTTCTGAGAGAAACTTCACAAAGCTATTATTCTATTGTAGCAATATTATACTTGATTATTTCCTAGCTACAAATACCTATTTTTAGGACTAGGGCTTAATCCAGGGAAGTCACTCCCTTCCTTGGCCCCTCCCAAAGAAATAAATTTATCAAAACATCATATCTAGGTAAGGCTACCTGGACTGGGCACAGTGGCTCACACCTGTAATCCCACCACTCCGGAGGCTGAGAGAGTTGGGAGGAGGGCTCGATCTCAGGAGTTTGAGACCAGCCTGAGCAAGAGCAAGGCCCCGTCTCTACTGAATATAGAAAAATGAATCTACTCTACTAAAAATAGAAAAATTAGCCTGGCGTTCTGGTGTGCCCATAGTCCCAGCTGCTCAGAAAGCTGAGGCAGGAAGATTGCTTGAACCCAGAAGGTTGAGGTTGCTGTGAGCTAGGCTTATGTCACAGCACTCTAGCCTGGGCAGCAGAGTAAGAATATCTTTAAAAGAAAAAAAAAAACAATAAATCTGTCATAATTTTTTTAGTCATTATCTGAAATACTGTCAGGAATAAATAACTATTACCATTTATTGAGCAGTTATTAGGTCGATGCAAAAGTAATTGCAGTTTTTGACCAGGAATTTTAAGTAATAAGTAGGCTCAAATGCATCTTAATCAAAGTAGTCACGATTACAATCAACATATTGTTGCCAATGAGAAATAAGTTTGCTTATCCCTGTAGCATAAAAGTTTGTGCTTCAGGATTTGACAAGCTCTTGGAAGGCATTTTCTGCATCCTGCTGGTTGTGGAAGGATTTCCCCTGCAAGAAGCTATCTTGATGCTTGAAGAAGTGGCACCTATGATGAGAGGTCAGAAGAATGTGGTGGATGAGGCAAAACTTTGTAGCCCAATTCCTTCGACTTTTGAAATGTTGGTTGTGTGACATAAGGTCCGGGATTGTGGTGAAGAATGGGCCCTTTCTGTGACAGATGCCAACTTGTAGTGTCACAGCCATCAGCGGCTGTCAAGGATGTGCTGAGTGGATGCTCAGACGTGATGGTCTCGCTGGGATTCAGAAGGCTGTAGAGAGCCAGGCCAGCAGCAGGCCATCAAACAGTGACCTTGACCTCTTGGTGTGAGTTTGGGTCTGGGAAGTGCTTTCCACTGAGCTGTTTATTGGTGGTTTTCATGTCAAATCCACTTCTCATCACACATGACAATCTGATCAACAAATGGTTCATCGCATGGAGTAAGAGAAAATGGCACTTGACAATAATGATTGCACTGATTTCTGGTCAGCTCAGGAGGCATCCACTTCTTGAGCTTCCCTACCTTTCCAACTTGCTTCCAACTTGCGCCCGAGGGCTGAAGGTCAGTGCTGAACAGTTCAGCAGCTTCCCGTGCACTGTCAGAGGATCCGTCCATTGCTCTCCCTGTGCCATTGTCATCTCCAGCGGCCGCTGCTCCTCAGCTTCCAGACTTGCTCCTCCGCACAGCTGCTTGAACCTCCTCTGCACTGCATGCTCTATAGCAGTGCCTGGGCCAGAGGCATTGTTGAGTTCGAAAGTTGGCTCTGCTGATTTACAACCCATTTTGAACTCAAATGATAAAATTGATCAAATTTGCTTTTTGTCTAATACCATTTCCATAGTCTAAAATAAGTTTAAAATAAACAGCAAGTAACAAGTCATTAGTAAAAAAAAAGTCATGTGAGAAGTGCACATTAAAATGGTTAGGATAACCACATTTAAGAATATATTCTAGTATTAAACATCAAATTTCAGCAATGTAAAACCATTAATTACTTTTGCACCAACTGTAGATGAGCCTGGCCCTATTCTAAGTCCTTCATATGTACTTACTTAATCAATCCTATGAAACTCACATACAGAGGTGAAGTGACGACTCTATGGAATCTAAGAGACTTTCTGCCTCTAAACTTTTATTTAATACATGTTTTAGATAATTGCATAATGCTATATTTTTAATATTCCCGAACCCCTTTGAGAATCTGGAGAACGTTATAGAACCTCTCCCAAGACAAATGCCCATAAAATTGAAATTTTATACTCATAAATACTCTAAAACCTAACCTTAAATTCCCTAACAGTCATTTGGTTAAAAAAGAAGTAACACATACATTAAATATTCACAGGTTACAAGTATATGTTGCTAAAAGCAAAAATCCCACGTGACCTGAAACCATGTGAACACAGTTATTAATGAAATTAACAACTTAGATATTAACATAGTTATTGCTTTGGTCTGAGTCCATTAGATTGTTTTTCTAAGCGTATTCTCTGCATACAAGAAAGTATATGTGCTTTTGGTTTTATATTTTGTGTTTTTAATGATGTGACAACTATTTCAAAATGTCAAACCTCTATTCATCAGAAGATATCATTTGAGTAAAATGAAAGGCTGCAAATTGGGAGAAGATATTTATGACATATATAATCAACTTTGAATTGAGTTTCAAAGTAAAGAACTCCTATAAATCAAGAAAAAAAGACAAAAGAGTAGAAAAATGGCCAAAAAATTTGAACAGACATATCACAAAGCAACACATAGGAAAGCCAAGTGAACGTCCTTATTCAGCATCTTTTGGAATCAGAGAAGTTGAGCGAGCACCGTAAGATGACATTTTACAATCATGGCATTTGCAAAAAATTGTAGTTGAAAAGGCTGCTCTGATTACATAGTGAAAAAAATTAAAGAACTTAAATTTATACACATTTGCATGGATGAATCTCAGAGACAATATTGAGCTTAAGAAAAAGTCTCAAAAGAGTGATAACATGTAGGTCAAGTTCATAACCATGCAAAATTATATATGTAGTAGATGCATGTAAATAATAAACTACAAAGAAGCGTAGGGAAAATGAGTAGAAATGAACCTTTGTAAAGGAGGGAAAACTATCAGAGACGTACTACGTTGGGATGGCTAAGGGGTACTTTGATAAGGGTGCAAAGAGTATTTGTGTGTTTATTCTTTATATCTTTGTTAAATTATTTTGTTTGTATCATTTCACAATTACAAAAAAGATTACCAAAAATAGGGTTTTCCATACCATTTTCTAACTTCCTTAATTTCACTTTATTTCTTAGAAATCATTCTATATCAGTGTTTGGATCTACTTCATTTATATCATAATTGAATTATATTCTCAGGTTTGGCTGTACATTTCTTATACCACATATATTAAATCTTACCATTAAAGGCAGATTTGAAAGGCCCCCAATAATATTACTTTTCATAATTTGTTTTGAGAAGGCGCTGTGTGACCATGGGAATTGTGCGTTACTACCTGAGTAAGAGTGTGTGTGTGTGTGTGTGTGTTCACAGAGAGAGAGAGCTAGATACATATCAAGATCTCAAAATCAATTTTTTCCCCTTCTCAACTGTTTGAAAGTGACTTGTGGACATATCTTGACACTTCACCTCTAAATACTTAAACATGAGTCTCTGAAGAAGAAAGGTGTCTCCTGCACAACCACAATACCATTAGCACATCTAAAAAAATGAATAGTAATTCCATAATGTCATCTAGTAACAAACACATAATCACATTTTTGCCATTGTCCTAAAAGTATCGTTCATAACTGTTTTTCTTCCTTGTTTGAATTGTAATCAGAACTTACATGTAGTAGTTGTTTTTCCGTTCTCTCTTAGTCTAGCTATCGACTCATCTGTTTTAGTTTTTTAAATGATACTAACTTTTTGAAGAGTCTGAGTTAACCTGATTGTTACCACATGGTACTGACTTCTTATAGTTTTTTTAAAAAGGTACACCTATTTTTAAAGGTTATATTGTTGGAGAATTTTGACAAAATAGATGAACCAACTTTTTTTGTTATGATGAAAGGGTAGGCACAAATTATATATAATTTAATATATACTAATACCAATGTATAATTAATATTTATTTATAAATATATTTTTAAAGGACAAGGAATTATCAAGTATAATAAATGCTTATTATAGTATTGTATTTCTTCAGAGAGCAGTATATTTACTGTAAGCAGTTATACAGCCTCTGTGATTTTTTTAAAAAGCATCAATATTGGGGCAGTGGCTCAAAGGAGTAGGACGCTGACCCCATATGATGGAAGTGATAGGTTCAAACCCAGCCCCAGCCAAAAAAAAAAAAAAGAAAGCATCAATATTATTACTAGTTACTTTTCTTATTATTGTGATAGTATAATATGTTAGTTATTGTGATGAAACAATCCCAGAGTTTCTTGTGTTGTTTCAGATGACTTTTAGTATTTTTTGCATGAAGTATGATACTTTGCCGTGTGTTTAAAACATAGCTGTATTTCAGCACACAAAATAATATATTGTACATGTATTCTTTGGTTCTATGCAAAGATATTGGACATCCATTTATATTTTATGGTTTTAGAAGTAAAAAGATGAGGCTTGGCTCCTGTGGTTCAGTGGGCTAAGGTGCTAGCCACGTACACCTGAGGTGGTAGGTTTGAATCCAGCCCAGCTGCCAAACAACAATGATGGCTGCAACCAAAAAATGGCCCGGCGTTGTGGCGGGTGCCTGTAGTCCCAGCGACTTGGGAGGCGGAAGCAGGAGACTCGCTTGAGCCCAGGAATTGGAGGTTGCTGTGAGCTGTGATGCCACAGCACTCCATCCAGGGTGACAGCTTGAGGCTCTGTCTCAAAAAAAAAAAAAAAGAAGTGAAAAGATGGTCTCCTATCGGCATGATCAATTTAGTCATTTAAATCACTAACTGGTAAATTCAGTCTGTAAAAGTTGCTGAGATCAAATCAAAACAAAATCGTTGCAGTTAATTGGGCATTTGGTACCAAACAGAAATATTTTTCAGATACTAGTAATTGTAGAAGGATAGGTGAACATTGTTTCCCAGCTGCACACAGTGACTCTCCAGACAGGTTGATTACTGGCATCTCCTGTCAGGCCAAGTTTGGGGGCAAGTCCTTTTGTTCTTTGAGAGTATTTCATGTGTAAAAATGGGGATAGTGTCACATATCTTGATGCAGAGGCTTTAAAATTGTTTCTGAGAGAACTATACTAAGAATATATTTTATATCATAACCTGTATACGTTAGTTACACCACATATGTTTGTAGACATACACACATAACAAGGCTCACCCACACAGTGTAGTATACTTCATTTTAAAATGTTGAATTTTGTTTCATGACCTACTGTAGGATAACGACCCTCAGTTTGACAGCACTACCTAAAAATTCAATTAGCTTCATTTTCATTCCAACTCTGCTACAAAAATAATTCTGCCATTTGATCATTCAGTCATTTATTGAGCAATTAGTTATTATGTGCCTATGGGAACAAAAGTTGTCATACCAACCCTTGTAGAGTTTGTAGCTCCTTGAAGGAAAGAGACAATAAACAAGACAATGTGCCCTTGTGAAGAGTCATCTGAGCCTTGAAGAAACACATAGGTAGAGAATACCAGAAGGGTCAGCAGTAGAGTGGACAGGAGACTGGGGAGTGAGGATTGAGCTGACACCGAAATGGGAAGCACCAAGGAAACCAGAGCAAGAAGAGGGGCAAGGTTTGGTGGGATCTTCTGACCAAACAAGTTGTTATGCTTTCAAACACACATCCAGAGATCTCTAATTGCTTAATGAACTAATTGTAATCAACCACATAAAGAATTCTTTGCACAGATCATTTTTCCAAATAACTATAATCATTTACCTTCTGTTCCATTTAAGTCACTCTAGGACCTCTCTCCGCCCCTCACTTTGGGCGCCCAGTTCCCTGGACCCACCTCCTCGCCCTCAGTTTTCAGAATTCTTCACACCCTCCTGTCCTGTCTCTTTATTTACCCTCTGGACAGCATCTGAGGCTTACTGCTTTTGTGTCCTTCAAGCGCAGTGAAACTTGGTTTTCCTTCTTTTCTGAACCCTCAGTGGTCTCCTATTCGTCAGGGTCCCATAGATTGTGGGTAAAGCTCAGGATCATGTACTCAGCCCTCCCCTTGGAGCACTTCACCGACTTGCTGGTTTCTGCACCTCACACCAGCCCCCAAGTGTCTGTCTCCTTTCTTAGCTCTTTCTTGTGGATTTCACCACTCCTGTGACCTTGGGCATTTCAGACTCAACTTACTTAAAATGGAACACATTATTTTTCCCTAAAACCTCCCCACCCTCCTTTGTTTCTTATCGCAGTGGATGACTCTACCATCCCCCACGTCAGGTTACTTCCAAGAGTCATTCTTTTTTTTTTTATTTTTTTTATTTTGCTTTCAATTTCAACTGACTTTTCACTCATCTTAGTTTGAAGGATTTTTGTTGTTGTTTTTTTTTTTAATTTTTTATTTTCTTTTATTTTCTTCCTTCAGCAATTCTTTTGCCCTTTGCCTCCCAAGTAGCTGGGACTACAGGTGCCTGCCACAAGGCCCGGCTTTTCTTTTTTTTTCTTTTTTGGTGGAGATGGGTGTCTCACTCTGGTTCCCTCCAGCTCACTCCAGCTCAGAAGGGTCTCAAACCTCTGAGCTCAGGCAATCCACCCTTTCCTGCCTCCCACAGTGCTAGTACTACAGGTGTGAGCTGCCATACCCAGCTCCAAGAGTCATTTCCCCTCTTGCTCACTCCTCATACTCAGGAGCTCCCAGGTCTTCCTAACTCCACCTCCCACAAGCCTTTTGAAACCTTTGCCTTCTGTGTGTTACACCCACAGCTTTGGAAGGCATTTACCTCTTGGTGATGTTACCGTGAGAGTCTCCAGACTGGTCTTACAGCCGTCATTCTCCTTCCTTTCCAGCCCAGTCTCCAGGTAGCATCCTCACATCTAAAGTAGAAATCTACTCTTATCACGTCCTTGCTTAAAATCTGTGTAGTGCTTGTTACCAACAAATAATGCCTTGTTCCTCATCATAGTCCAGGGGCTCTTGCTGCTCTGCTCCCTGCCCGCTGGTCCAGCCCTAGCACTCTCTGACCCCATCTCTTCCTCTGTGCCACATGGAACTCACATGCTATTTTCTCTCCCCAGTTCGTTTGTCTGACTCTTACGTGTTCTTCCTCTTTTCTGGGAAGCCTGCTTTGCCCCCAGCAGTGGCTGCTTTGGCTGCTGTTCTGTTGCTCTGCCTCGCACTTGCCTTTGTCCCCTCGTGGAATGTCAGCTCTTGAGAAGGGTGTTTCTGTCTGCCCTGCTCACCAGTTTTACTCCACCTCCTGACACGTGCGGGTGCCAGTGATACAGATTAGAAGAAAGGGCAGCTCTGGCAAGCCAGTTTTAAAGGAAGACAGTGGACCATTGTGGTTAAGAATGTAGGCTCCAGGGTCCAGTGGACCCAGGTTCCAATTCTGATGCAGCCACTCACCAGCTGCACAAATCATTTAGCCTAGGTTTCAGATGCCTTCATTGTAAAGCTAGGGATGTTAATGGATGTTGATGGTGCCTGCAGTGACAGAACACATACAGGGTATCCAGCACAGTGCCTGGAGAATAATAAGTATATAATGAATGGTAGCTATTATTTATTCCATTTTGATATATGAACAAATAGAACAGAAAAGCCATTTGACTATCACTGTACTCTTTTTAACAATAAAGGTAACACATGTGCTAGAGGAATGAATGGCTTCACTCAAGAGATGAGGGATGTTATTCTGTGTTGCCTTCAACCTCTGAAAATACTGGAAAAAAGTGCTAATTTTTCAGCTGTATAAAAATACAGTTATCAATCTTTGCCTATTGTAGGGAAGCATCAGGCTAACTGCAGTGTATTAAAAATGTACTTTATAGATGTGTGCTGCATGAAATGGAAGGGAGACTTTATTGTAGCTGGTAACAGATGGGAAAGAATTTATGGTTTCTGAACTTTGTCTGCAGAGGTATGTCTCATAAAGTATTCTTCTTAAAGAAGGAAAATAAAATGTAGATCTCTGTTAAATTCACTGAATAGTATTGCTTCATTTACTTTCCTCATTTTCATTGAATTTATTTTCTATTAATAGAAGATACCAGTTCATTTGTTTGCACCTCTTAACGTTTCTCTTCTGCAGTCTGTGATTGGTCTCAGTACCCTAAACCTTAGATTTTGATCTGTGAAGAGAGGGAAACACACCTCTTTGAGCTGATTGAAAGTACTGGGGGAGGTGCACCATTCCTCTTTACCAATTCCCATTATGAATTTTATTTAGCCTGATTGATGCATGTGGTCTCAAGAACTGGGCTTTACTTTCTGATAAATGTTCCCTGAAATGTTGTCTGGTAAATAAGCTTTCCCAGAGCATAAACAAAGTACCATTGAAAATAGTATTAGCTCTTTAATGTCGCTAGGGTTCCATTTGCTGCACTGCAGAAGGAATAAGTGATTCTTTGGCATTACAGTATCATTCTGGATAGAATGCCTGCCAGATAAAATTCTTTACCTGTCAGAAAGGATCTGATTGATTTGAGGCCATTATTGCCTTGCTGACCTTGTTTGGTGTCTAATTTATTTTCAGGTAGGAGAACAGGAAAGGCAGCTTAAGTTTAATATTTTCTTCTTAGAAACAGATTGCCTTGGTTATGTTCAGGCCTTTATAAATTATCATCATTATGGAAGGTAACTGCTGACTGAAGTGAGCCAAACAAACTTATGGAACCTCTAAATCAAGGTTCAAATTCAGAAGCTTAAGTTGTTAATAATGATTTTCTCCTTGAAGAAGAGGAAGAGGAGGGATTAAAATGATTGAAGAACCACCTTCCTGCATTGACCACCTCCTGAAGTTGACCAGTTTTCATAGACCAAACAAGCACCACATGTGCACCACATGTGCCTATCAGTACAGTCGGCCTGGGTCCACATGCTGACCAGTTGGTCATAGTCGCTTGGGTGATCAGCTTAGAGATTTCCAAAATTTTTATATTGATTCTAAGCCTTTCTTTTTTCTTTTCTATCTCATGCTTCCCATTGGCACCCTAGCCACTGACTGAGCTATGGGCACCATGCCAAGACAAATTATTGATAAGGCTCCAACCACGTAGAGAGCCTGCCAACATTTATGCAAATTTACTCAAAGAATGTCAGTGTCTCCTCCTTGTCCTCTAACTTTGTGCGCTGTGACCCTGGTCCAGCTCCTGTTCTCCTGCCAGCATTCTGTGCTTCCTCTGAACTAAACCGTGCCTTTGCTGCTTCCTCCACCTCAGGGTCTCTCATGGCACTGTTAAATTTTGTTTTGAGCTATATGATTCTTTGTGTGGGGAGCCACCCTGCACATTGTAGGCATCCCTGATCTCCACCCTCTAAACACTCTAGCACCAAAAATGTCCTCACACATCACCAGGTGTCTTCTAAAAGGCACAATAGCTCCTGGCTGAAAACCATTGCTGTCCTTTGTAAACTATCAAATTAAACCTGTCTGCATCATAGTACTTTACCTTACCAGCTTGATCTCAAATGCTGTTTCCTTTGACCCTTGTTGCTGTTTTTCCTTCACTTACTTGTCTTGTTATGCTATCTCACTTATCTCTACCCTGTTTTGTGGAACACTCACCTACATTTTTGCTTCTTTACGGTCTTCCTTCACAATTAATAGAAACATCCCTGTAGCTGTCTGAAATAGAAAATGTCACAGGGCACATATGCTGGTATTTGTAGGTTAGCATCTTTATTTCCCAGCACCACTTACAAGTTATTTCTGTGTTACATTCTGCAAAGTTCTACCTCCTCTGAGATTTCTGCCACCTAGCTCTACCAACCATCATCTTCATTTTCTTATTACTGGCCTCTGCCAGTTCTTAGTTCACTAGAAAAGTAACAACTCTGGACAGTTGCCTATCTCCTGCCATCATTTTAGGTGATTTCATTGTCCACAAAAATGATCAGCCCAGCACCATGACCTCCCCACTTTGTGTTCCTCCCTGTACCATGTTGGTACCAGGAAATGTACTGTTTCTAAGATCACTAATTACGTATTCTACTCTCCCATCGTCACCTCCTCTCCTTGTAGGCTGCCTGTCCAAGGGGCTTCCCCGCAGCACTCTTTGGACCTCATTGGGAGTTCCAGGCTTCCGATTATTCCTGCTCTGCATAGCCATCCATCCCCTCTCAAGCCTCCTTTTTCCTCTTTATTTATGGTCCATCATTACTTAAGTAAACACTTTCTTGCACACACAGTAGAATTGTAATTTGACCACTCAAGGGACTGTACCAAACTGGTTCACATATGTAGATGGTCAGACGAGGAGCTAGGCCTGCTGTACTGATGTGCGTGTGGCGTGTGCGGGTCTGTGAAAAGCAGTCAACTCAAGGAGCCCGTCAGCCCAGGTCAGCAGTCAGCTGATACAGGTTCTACTGTGCGTTTAACTCACTTGATGCTGCCACAGTGACATCCTAATTCTGCGGTGTACAGAGAAGCAGTATAGTCATTGAGTTGGGAAGCTGTCCTTTATTTCAATTGCACATTCCTAATTCAAGCTCTCATTTATTCTTTCTCTGGTTCTGAGCTTTTCTTGCTGTACAGTGTGAATCTGAAGCCCCTCCTCTCCTGATATAAGGCTGGTGTCTGTCTCGCTCTTGTCTCCTCCTGCCTTCTTTCTCTGTCCCTTTTCCCCATCTCTCCCTTTTGTTTCCCAAGAAATCAGTGCAGGTATTTTAGCAAGATCTAACAGTTGTGCTTACTTCACTGTGGCTTATAAAATGTATTTGTTCTGAGTAGCAGAAGATTAACTTTTCTTCAGAGGCAAAAATAGACATCTTCCTTCCTTCCCCTGACCTCCTCCTCCCCAGTATACTTAAAAAATGAAAAGGGACAGTTGAGTGCTTTCTACTATTATCAAGTAAAGAAATACGCTTTGGGCGGTGCCTGTGGCTCAAAGGAGTAGGGCGCCAGCCCCATATGCCGGAGGTAGCAGGTTCAAATCCATCCCCAGCCAAAAAAAAGAAATACCCTTTGGATAACAGAATAGATGTAAATTGGGTCATCAGATAACTAAAAATGTACACGATCTTTTACCAAAAGACAGATGTGGCATTTCGTACCATTTGGTGTTGCATGAGTTTGGTATTTCTTCACTCCTGCTTCCTGAATACAGACGTTTTCTTAATCTGATATCTAGGATTGCAGACTGCTGACGATGGACATGTGACAATATTGTATTTTCTGCATAAGTGGGTAGAAGTTTTTGAAATCTAGCTTTTATCCTTTTTTTTTAAATTGAGACAGTCTCACTTTGTCACCCTGTGTAGAGTGCAGTCCTATCATAGTTCACAGCACATCTTTTCATTATTAACGGAACTCTAGAATAGAAATGCTACTTTAAGACATTTGATGCCCTTAGATACACACCTCTTACTGACTAAAAAGTAATGAGAAATTTTCCTTTTTTTAATTCTAAAATACAATTACATATTTTGCTTCTATTATATGTGTTTTCATGCGCTAATGCATCCCAAATAGTGATTCTTGATCACTGAAGGATTGTTTTCCGTCATAATTAACAGATTTATGCTGATATTTTAATTTTCACTAGTTACTTTTTCATGAGTTTAGGCTATACTGTACACTTTTTTTTTTTTTGAGATGGAATCTCAAGCTGTCGCCCTTTGGTAGAGTGTTGTAGCATCATAGCTCATAGCAACCTCCAACTCTTGGGTTTAAGCGATTGCCTCAGCCTTCCAAGTGGTTGGGACTATAGGCGCCCACCACAACACCCAGCTATTTTTTGGTTGTAGTTGTCATTGTTATTTAGCAGGCTTGGTCCAGCCTCGAACCCTCCAGCTTTAGTGTATCAGGCTGGTGCCCTACTCACTGAGCTACGGGTGCTGAGCCTACTGTAGACTTTTGAATCAAGCATTTTGCTTGGGCACCTCACCTGTCTGAGAAGGTGTGACTGCCGTGTCTTTTAATCAGAATGACAACTTGTGGCATTCTTAAGCAGCACATACTGTACCAGTAGACATGAATGAGTGCAATGGCTCATCATAGTTTTGTTTGTCATCATTTCTATTTAATCTAATCAAACTGTTTTACTCAATTTATATATATTATTGAACAGAATTTCATTTTTTATAATATATGTATTTTACTTATATAATTATATGTATATTTTATAATATGTATATTATATATATTATTTATATATTATATATTATTTATATATATTATTGAACAGAATTTCATTTTTTTTTTTTTAATTTTTTTAATTATTATTTTTTTAGAGACACAGTCTCACTTTGTCACCCTTAGTGGGATGCCGTGGCATCAGAGCTTATAGCAACCTCCAGCTCTTGGGCTTAGTCGATTCTCTTGACTTAAATGAAAACCTATGTATTTAAATGACACATGTGTTCATGTGTTATAATTACCTATAGTTTTGCTTAATACACAAAACATAAAATAGCCAAATGTTTGATGAAGTCTATTATAATTACTTGTATTGAATAACTAACTTTGCATTTAGGGTGACATAAAGTCACACTTAACTATGGAAAACTTGGAGAAAACAATCCGGTAACCAGTGTAGAAAAGCTAAATTTGCCTGTCGTCTCCCAAGCATCTCTCTAATCTACCACAGACCTTCTCCTGAATTCCCAGGAGGACTGAGCACAGGTATGGTTCCTGGGACAGGGTACTGTGCTGTACTTTACACAGATGCTTCTCTAACTATCCTGGAGGTGTCTAGAGACTCAGGTCCCCTGGATTACGATGTAGTCATAAAATAAGTGGACGCATTAACAGGACGTGTTAAGAGCTCAGGAAACTCTGGAGATCACATGACCTTCCTTACCTCTTCCTGAATATCTAAGCTCCAGCTGCCCTAAAGTGGCAGTGCTGTTCCTTTTCTGGCTCTTCTTCTCATCCCCTCTACTAGGCAGATGAATTTGGTTTCCCAGTTCAGAATTCTGGCCCAGTGATCATTATTACCCGCCATGGCTACTGATTTTCATACTTGGTCTCTGCTTGCATTACCTGCCAGTTGTGAATGGGGTGCCTTGAATTAAGGTACCTGTGAGCTAGTCAGTAGCTACTTTTCTGAGCGGGGACTTGTATGGCTGGCTGATTTTTTTCATTATTTAGGTTTGAGTTGTTAGATGTTTTTCCCCAGAGGGTCCTGTAAATTCTGTCAGACCAGGGTCAAGTGCTGTTCATCACTATACCTGGGAAGTACGCCAGGGAAACTGAGACTTGGTAGATACCTGAGCACAGAACACGGTGCTAGACACTCTTCATACATTACTTCATTATTTCATTTTATCCTTTTTCTATTCATGCCTGAAATTGACTTACTACAAATTGTTATGTTATACCCATTTTACAGATTGAGAAGTAGAGAGACCAAAAGCCTGTCAATCACATAGCTAGTAATTGACAGAGCTGACTTTCTGATTCCAAAACCTATGTTTTTTGCACTTTGTACCACAATGTGTAAAACTCAAGTCCTTACAATGAATTTTAGGGTTCCATATGACTTGAGCCCCCACGCCCGCCTCAGATCTGATTGTCTCCTCCCTGCCATCACCCTGCCTCAGCCACCTCTGGATCACTCCCCACCTCCTCGAGATCTTATCAGTATCACAACACCCCTCCCAAACAGCCACTTCTCATCCCTTTCCCCTGCTTTATTTTTCTCTTTAGCAGGACATATTTTACTAATTTATGTGTAAAAATAAAGGAGCAAATGTTCCAGTGAGAACAGGGCCTGGCATGTATTAAGCACTTAATAAATATTCCTTAAAAAAATGGATGAAGGAATTGATGGGTGTATGTATACATATGTGTCCCAATAGTGAAATAATCCCCAGGATATTTAATGCATCAGAGGTAATATATCTCAGTTCTGATTCTCACATAAGAGTAGCAGAGTGGACGTAAAACAGTTCCATTACTGAATCCTTCAGCAGTCTGGCAAAGTATACACATGTATATTTCTAATAGTTATCCTTATTTTCAAAATGAATCTTCAGAAGCTGTTGATACAGGTAAGTCTGATTAGCATGTACTGGCTAAACAGAATTACACCTAGTGTTCATAGTATATATGTACTACTAAAAGAATTTAAAGGAACTTTAGGAACTTTAAAATCTATATATGCTGTAAAATTTGGACAAAACATCTCAAAGGTGATCTAAAAGATCCAAGGAAATTATTCTTTGACCCAGGGCATCAAATATGATTTAAAGTGACATTTAAGTAAATGTAAAACATTTGTACACTAATTTTTTTTTCCTGAATTTCCTGGTCTCTGAGATGAAAAGGAAAGTTAACTGTCTGACAGAATGAAGCCCCCACATTCATTTACAGAGTGTATTTGTTTATTTGAATCTCCCCCCCCCCTTTTTTTTTTTAAATTTATTGTTGGGTATTCATTGAGGGTACAAGAAACCAGGTTACACTGATTGCATTTGTTAGGTAAAGACCCTCTTACAATCGTGTCTTGCCCCCAAAAGGTGTGACACACACCAAGACTCCAACCCCCTCATTCCTTCCCTCTCTCTGCTCTTCCTTTCCCCACCCCCGTCCTTCTTTCTCTCTCTGCTTGCCCCTTCCCCCAACCCCACTGTGTCATAAATTGTCCTCATATCAAAATTGAGTACATAGGATTCATGCTTCTCCATTCTTGTGATGCTTTACTAAGAATATGTGTTCCACCTCCATCCAGGTTAATACAAAGGCTGTAAAGTCTCCGTTATTTTTAATGGCTGAATACTATTCCATAGTATACATATACCACAGCTTGTTAATCCATTCCTGGGTTGGTGGGCGTTTAGGCTGTTTCCACATTTTGGCGATTGTAAATTGAGCTGCAGTAAACAGTCTAGTGCAAGTGTCCTTATGATAAAAGGGTTTTTTCCCTTCTGGGTAGATGCCCAGTAATGGGATTGCAGGATCAAATGGGAGGTCTAGTGTGAGTTCTTTGAGGATTCTCCATACTTCCTTCCAAAAAGGTTGTATCAGTTTGCAGTCCCACCAGCAGTGTAAAAGTGTTCCCTTCTCTCCACATCCACACCAGCATGTGCAGTTGTGAGATTTTGTGATATGGGCCATTCTCACTGGTGTTAGATGGTATCTCAGGGTGGCTTTAATTTCCATTTCTCTAATAATTAGGGACGATGACCATTTTCTTATATGTTTGTTAGCCATTGGTCTGTCTTCTTTAGAGAAGGTTCTATTCATGACTGTTGCCCATTGATATGTGGGATTGTTGGCTATTTTCATGTGGATTAATTTGAGTTCTCTAGAGATCCTAGTTATCAAGCTTTTGTATGATTTAAAATATGCAAATATCCTTTCCCAAAGCGTAGATTGTCGATTTGCTTTGTTTGTTGTCTCCCTAGCTGTACAGAAGCTTTTCAGGGTAATGAAGTCCCATTTGTTCATTTTTGTTGTTGTTGCAATTGCCATGGTAGTCTTCTTCATAAAGTCTTTCCCCAGGCCAATATCTTCCGGTGTTTTCCCTATGCTTTCTTTGAGGATTTTTATTGTTTTATGCCTTAAATTTAAGTCCTTTATCCATCTTGAATCAATTTTTGTGAGTGGAGAAAGGTGCAGGTCCAGTTTCAGTCTTTTACATGTGGATATCCAGTTCTCTCAGCACCATTTATTGAATAGGGAGTCTTTCCCCCAAGGTATGTTCTTGTTTGGTTTAT
>CAUYON010138356.1:0-14993 GCA_963573935.1 Arctocebus calabarensis | reverse complement strand
TAGGTCAACTGATGCTTACTCCTGGCAGCTTAAAGAATCTTTTCTTCTGTCTTGACTTTGGACAGGTTCATCAAAATGTGTCATGGAGAAGCTCAGTTAGAGATGAGGTGACCTGGGGTCCAATATCCCTCTGAAAGGAGTCTGTCAGAATCTTTTTTGATATTTGGAAAATTTTCATTTATAATATTCTCCAGTATGGCTTCCATGCCCCTGGAGCATTCTTCTTCCCCTTCTGGGATACCTATAACTCGTATGTTTGAATGCTTCATAAAGTCCCATAATTCTGTCAGTGAATGTTCTGCTTTCTGATAACTATTTGAGTTATCTCAAGAGCTTTGTCCTCTACCTCCAAAATTCTTTCTTCTGCATGATCTAATCTGTGGTTGATATTTTCTATTGCATCTTTAAGTTCCCTAATTGACTGCTTCAGTTCCTTCAGCTCTGCTATATCCTTTCTATATTCTTCACATCATTCATCACTTCTTTGATTCTGTTTTTGGATTTCCTTTTGGTTATTTTCCACTTTATCAGAAGTTTCCTTCATTGTTTCCATCATTTCCTTCATTGTTTTCATCATCTGTATTCTAAATTCCCTTTCTGTCATTTCTAACATTTCTTTATAGGTGGAATCCTCTGCAGTAGCTACCTCACAGTCCCTTGGGGTTGGGGGGGTTGCTCTGGACTGGATTTTCATGATGCCAGGAGTTTTCTGCTGATTTTTCCTCATGAGTGATTTCTTTTATCTGTTTCCTTGCCCTAATGTTCCTTTCACTTTCTCTTGCTCTTTAAGTTGCAATGCCTCTGGACTCAGGTTTCGATGAGTCCTTTTGGTACAGGACCAGAAGGATGAGAAGATTGAAGAGCAAGTAGGGAATAAAGAAAGAAAAAAAACAGAGAAAGGAGAGGGGAGGTGGGTAAAAGGGAATATTGACAAAAAGAAGAGAGGCACAGAAAGAGGGAGATAGGAGCAATATAGATGAACAGTAGGGTACTTTGACCCAACCTTAAAAACCCCTAACCTCTGGGGGTGCCAGGATGGGTGGTTCACTTGAGGTCAACAGCTTCTTGTTAGCCTGTTCAGACACAGTACCCCACCTCCACCAAGCAGAGAGGATAGGCAAAAATTCTACAAAACAAGCAAACATAAAACTTTACAGGATAAAATTGGGGGGGGGGGGTATTAACCAAATAATACTGGTAGAAACACTAGCAAAAATGAAGTTATAATTGTTGAAAAAGGCAACAATGGGAAATTGTATTTAAACTAGAAAAATGTAGAAAGAAAAGAAAGAGAAAAAAAAGAAAAGAAAGATCTATAGAAGATACTAAAATAAAAAAAAACAAAACACCAAAACAAAACCAAAAATAAAGCAGTATGTATATCTTGCTGGATATTGTCTGGGCAACAGACGATCTTCTAGGGTATGAAATGTTAATCACAGTGCTGGTACAGCTGTACAAGATAAAGACTGGAGGCCTCTGCTTATTTCTCAAACCCCACAGGGTGGAGAGTCTAAATCTCTCCTCAGCCCACTTGGAAAGCACCTTAAACTGCTAACCTTGGCTAAGCAGAAGCTTTCCCAGAAAAGCATTTATTGCTGGAATCAATCCTTAAGTGACTATCCACTTACCCCGTGTGCCAAAAACAGTCTCACTCTATACCCCTGAGGGCTAAGGCTATAAGGGGTCTCAGTCCCCACCTTTAGGCTGCTCACTCACTAGATTACTCACTCCAACCCAATCCTTGCTCAGTGACCCTGAGGGCAGAGCGTACCAGGGCAATTCTCCCACAGTGGCTCCCACAGCCAAACACTATTAGCTCCATCTGGCTCAGTTGCTCAGCCTTGGGCCCTAGACAACACTTAAAGTCCTCTGCACTCTTGCCCAAGTTCTCCCAAGATAGTAACTGAGTGCCAACTCCAAAAAAACCAAAACAGCTCACAGGTAAGGCCTTTCCAGTTTGTAATCTCACTGCTACTGCACTTACAGCTGCCGGCAGGATTAGACTGAATGAACACACGCAAGCACTTTCCAGTTCTCCACTGCTTTTGTCCTCCTCCTGGGGTCTAGAAGTCTCAGTCTGACTCCCTGTGTCCCCAAAGGGATGTTTCTCGGCAGATCCCATAGCCAGAGATGCCTGGAGTCTTCTCTCCCCAGACTCACCATGCCCAGTTGCAAGGAAGCTATTACTTGACGGCCATCTTGCTCCTCCCTCCCACACTTGCTTTTCTTGAACCTCATATTCACTTTCCTCACATCCCACCACTGTTCTCACTTTTATAAACAGCCCCAAAGAAAATAAGGGAAAATCTTTTCCACCAATCTACCTGCAAGACTATTGTCCTTTCTGCCATCATCCTTGACATCTGATTCTACATCAGAAAAGCCAAAAAGAATCTTCTGTCAAGGCAGCCCCCCTCAAAGGATACAGAAAGAAACATCATGGATCAGACAGACCAGAATCTTCCTATCAGGTAGAGGAAAATGGGAGTTTGAGAATGTTCCAACAGTAATAACTTGTATGCCATCATATTTGGCTTTAGAATTTGAGCTGCTGACAACTGCCAACTTTAGGCAATTATCAACTGTCTGGCCTTATAGCTGTGACACCATATGTAGTTAATTGGTATAATTTGCACTCGCACAACCCCAAAATTCTAAACAGAGAAAGGAAAAAAACAGTATTACATATATGCATGCATATAATTATTTTCTTTCAAAATTTTGATTGTCATGGTCACAAAAAAGGATACCTCACTCCCCAAATATCACATCTGTGTTCCAGATAGGCTTCGTTGGACAGAAAAATCTTCCCCCAGTTTCTGGGAAAAGATACAAATTTGTATATTACCAATTATTACATACTATTGATCATTTAAGATACGGCCTTTAGACATCCAAGTTACTTCCAATTTACGAACTTCCAATTTACTGCCACATTTAGTGACACTCAGCCATTTAGTGACAATTATAACCAGCTCCCCAGGCAGTAACAAAAAATAAAACACTATCCAGTCACAAAATATCAGTATCAGAGGGAGGAATATAAGACAACCAGGAAAGGAAGTTGGATGTTTGTCATTCAACCAACTCTGACTTGTGATACTCTTCCCAGACTTCTTCAGGGCACTTAGATGCCAAGGAAGGATAGTCCAATAATACTGATCTGAAATATTCTGAGGTCAGCACTACAGAAAGACATCCTCCATTTTCAAAAATCATTGCATCACTTGTAATATAATGACCAAGAAGATATTCCAAAATCAGTTTAAAAGATCAGAAGTCTCTGAGAAAAGGTGAGGCTATAATTTATAGGTAAATATATGTTGATCTTCCCATTATAACATCTTCATGTCAAATTACCTTGGCATTTCCTAGCATTGTTGATCGAATAGTAGAACATATGAAATGAGCACTCAGCCAAAACAAATAGCTTTGAATAATTTGTCAGTATTTTACATTTTCAGTCATATTTCATAAATAGGATCACAATCTTTGAGTTTCAACAATAATCATTATCAATCTGCCTAGAATAATGCTTGGTACTTATTAAAAGTTAATAAATGATTGCTAATATCATTAAGTTAAATATCTTTGTGTTATAAAGTAAATAGGAAAGAATCCATACATATTCCTCTAAATCTGTACATCTGTTTATTGTTCTTAGGTCCACACACTTCAGTTGCTACTAAAAACTGTACATACTACCTTGCTATTCCTCCTTTAATCAATTGCAACTTCTCTTGATTAACCATGGGCAAAATGATTCACTATGTCAATAAATTGTCTGAATCACAGAACAATGTAGTAGACATGGCAGACAGCTCCTGAACTATTTAAAAATTATATGGTAGTTAAAAGGCATGTATCTATCCTAAAAAGTGCGCTACTCTCTAGACAGCTAAATTATATAGGTGTGGTTTCCCTAACTTGAAATTTACATTTTAATGGAAGCATTTTCATGAAATACTAGGTAAATCTTTTCAGCCTACTGTCAAAACTGATTGCCTTGCAATCTCATACTGCTCTAAAGAGCCTCGTTGACTAGATTAAAGTGATACACATAAATGGTAAGCATATGCAGAGGGTGCCAAAAAATGCATACACATTTTAAGAAAGGAAAAACTGTATTAAAATTGTATTAAAAACTGTATTATAATACTCAATACATACCAATAACATTTACCATCTTGTATATTGTATCTTGTATCTCTTATAATTGCAGAAGTCAAATGTGACTTTAGTACTGTAAGTTTCATACAGCTTTTTCCTTTCTTAAATTGTATACACACAATTTTTTGGCACCCCCTGTATTTTAAATAATCAGGAAGCATTTTCTCTTTAGCAAAGTAGTTTCAACACTGTTGAGCCATTTGTACTTTACAGTGGGGAAAAAAAGTGAGCAGTAAATATGACAAAAGAATATATCCTCAGTTAATACACAGGGAAGAACATTCTAGCCTCAAATTTAGGATTACTACTTCTTTAAATCCCAACAAGAATCATTATGTTCAGGGTTCCACCATAAGAGTGATTGGTACATTGAAAATAGAACACTAATAAACTCCTATTTCATAAAAAAAGTAGCTGCAAAACCTTCAGAAAGCATGCTAGATACCAAATACTTCCCAACTAAGGCCAAATCACCAACTGCAACATTGAATGCCTCCAGTTCAAAGAACTGCATAGGATCATGTAAGATCAATAAAAGTAAACATGTAGTATGGCTAGCATTTATATAGCACTTCCTTTGTGCCAGGGATTATGGTAAGTGCTTTACACAACCAAATTCATTTCATCCTCACAAATAAACTTATGTGGTAAAAACTATTATTTATCCCTGTTCTATAGATGAGGAAATCAGGTAAAGGGAAGTTAAGTAACTTTGCTCAGAGGGTCTACAGGTAGAAATTATCAGTATGTCTATGATCTGACCTATTATAGTGACCTCAAGGCACATATTCCACCACCAAAATATTTCCCTCACTTGAAATGTTTAAAAAGTTTCAAACATTTTATCTAGGAGTTCTAAAGTTATACAAAAAAATTGGGATTAACAGGATCAATTCTCCCTATGTAGAGAGCCAACCAGCTCAGGAGGTTGCTCTCTGAGTTCTCTGAGTTCTCTCTTACTGCTTAGGGGGATGTCTTCACCTGTGTAGAGAGTGTCACAGTCAGGGGACTTCTGAAGGAGCCACATGACTTTGCTGATGATATATCTAGTAGCTGGGAGATCACACCCACAGATAAAGTGACCCACTCACGTGATTTTGAAAGTGCCATATTCCTGGAGCCCCTCTCTCCAAGGAAAATTGAAACAGCTGGTCATCTTATAGCCAGCATTGTCTTGGCCATGGTCTAAACAGCAGGGATTGAGGCAAAGAACACAGGCCTCAGAAAAGATAGATGTTCTAATTCTGCCTCTGCCACTTATAATATATGTGGGACAAACCACTTAACCTCTCAGAAACTTCATTTTCTCTGTTTAGAATATGATCATAATTGCACAATTACTTTTTTAAAAATTAAATGAGAAACCATGGAAAGTTCCCGAAAATGTATTTGACATGAAATAGGTGCCCAGGAAATAGTAGGTGTTATTACTATATTCCACGAATTATAAAAATCAAACAGTAACTATATAAGCAACACTGTCTAGACAGTTTTTTTTAATTTTTTGAAGTGGGGGGCATATTTATGATCACAGTTATTTCAGTTTTTTTAAAAGGCAATTCATTTAACGGGATTTATTTGTTAAAATTCCATGTTGACTCATGCCCAAAGATTATAAAGATCATGTACTTTCAAAACTCCACTGATGATTAAAATTCAAATAAACTTTTATAAAGTTAATATTTAAGTTGAAAATTTATTTACCTGTTACTCACAAAAGAATCTTCCTTTCAGTGGAATTTTGGGAAGAAAGTGGTAAACAGAAACAAAATTATCCCAAATGTTCAATTATCTCAGTTAAACTCTAAGTTTTATAAACTAACATAGGTTTTTATCTATCAAAGGTGGTTTGCGCTAAGTACATTTTAAAATGCTAATTAGAAGAGAATTAATACATAATACTATGATTTAATGTGATGAGCTATGTTCAGCTTCCCAGAAAAAAAATTCATTAAATTCTTTCATTTTTGTATTAATAGCAAACAATTATTTTTTAACTAATTATTATTCATGTGCCCTATGTTTTTCTCTAAATACCTACTAAAATAAATACAATTTGCAATACTTGAATTTTTAAATGTATACGAAAAGCATTCTGATCAATTAATTTTATAATTTAATCTCTGATTATCTATCTTCTGCTACATGCAGGCTTTAATAAATACTCCCAACCATAAAGAGAAGAGTGAAACATTCTACAATGGGGTCTATTTTGCCTATCCAAGAAGTCTTGGTGTTGAATACTACATTGAACAAAAATTTTCAAATCTCACTAAAAATTTCCATTATTATAATAATTTTTCTACTGTATTTTTAAGAATCATTTTATATTTGAGCTCATTAATTTTTCAGTTTATGACATGATATAATTCAGACTAAACAGTTCAAAGATTCTGAGAAAGAAACTTGAATTGCTCAGAGAAAGTGTAAAATCCCATGTGTTACTAAAATCAAGGGACTGTCTTGATAAAATTTTTCTGAATACATTGCAAGTTGGATACTTCATTTCAAAAACTCCCCGCCCACGGTTGTTCTCTGAAGTGTGTCTCAAAGTCCCAACTAACCCTTCAATTCCTTGCCATTGAATACATGCTGGTTTCTTTTTAAAGTCAAATATGTGACAATGAATCTTGAAACATTACAGGAAAGTGATTTAGATTCTTCTCATTACTGAAACATAGCCAAAAAAAAAAAAATCCCCCTCTTGTTCCTTCTTTAATATCAGCTTTTTAAATAGATCTTGTCAATATTTTAAGAAATAATAGGCGCGGCGCCTGTGGCTCAACGGGCTAGGGCGCCAGCCACGTACACCTGAGTTGGCGGGTTCAAATCCAGCCCAGGCCCGCCAAACAACAATGTCGGCTATAACCAAAACAAAAAAATGGCCAGGCATTGTGGTGGGCGCCTGTAGTCCCAGCTACTTGGGAGGCGGAGGCAAGAGACTAGCTTGAGCCCAGGAATTGGAGGTTGCTGTGAGCTGTGATGCCACAGCACTCTCTCCAGGGTGACAGCTTGAGGTTCTATCTCAAAAAAAAAAAAAAGAAAAGAAAAAATAGACTGCCTTTTCTCTTCAGATTTTTGTGTATTTCATATCATCTTCTCTGTTCTCTGCTCTCAGATTTTTGGTATCTATTAGTTGGATCCAGGTGATGCTTTCACTGGCAACTCTGCCAGCCACTAAATGGATCACCTGGACTCCCCTTTTAAGTATATTTCAAATTCTATAGAGAAGACTCTAAGTAAAAGTCTTTCTCTTTCTGATATATTACACTTGTAAAGAAGCATATTAGATCTGTTAGAAGTGTAAATATTTACTACTTAAATTTGTTACCAATGTTAAAATAAATTACTTTACAAATGGCTGGTTCAGAGCTTCAGGAGCACTAAGAATTGATGAAGTGACTTATTTATTCAGGTGTTCTCAAGCTGTATTGTGTTGCCCACCACCATGCAATTCCATCCACTACACTGATCCAGCCAAGCAAAAATAGGTTCACCCAAATGCCTAAGAAAGCTTGTCATAAATCTGTAGCTCAGTTTTGATCTTTAGGAAACAAAACCAAAATGAATACCGATTGTTTCAACCATCCTCTAATCTCCAAATCTCAGGATTACAAATATTCACTAACATCTAACACCACCACCACCACCCCATCACCAAAAAGAATATGTATATTGGAAGGACAAGGGCAAGTGGATAGCTCTCTGGCAGGTCATGTTTCAACATTTTTTTTTATATTAAAGGTTTAAGTTGACTCTTTTCTGAATTGCTGTTTCCTGGCAAAATGAACTGAATGTTCATTAAAGTCTATATATTTCCACCTGATGACCGTGAAATCTGACCTTGGAATGTTAGACGTAGATAATTCAACCTGAGAGTTACCAATGAAACAAAACCAGTTTACTTTTCTCAACTAGTACTTGTAATGGTCTGTACCTTGTTCCAACAAATAGGATAGAACATTTAAAAAATGGAAAATTTTCAAAAAAACATGAATACACATATTATATTATCATTTTTGTTTATTTATTATTTTTCATCAAGTTTTTTTATATTTGAGAACTCTGAAGTTGGTTTATCATAGTGCAGAAATTAAACATTTCAAAGCATTTAAGTTTTGTCCTCAAGAAATTTAAAGTTTACAAATTTAACTTACAAGAATAAATATTGTTTGATATTAAAGTAGAATGTTGAATTAAAAAGCAAAGGAAAATAAATATTATCTGTCATTAAAGTAGAATAGAACCAAATAGTTCATTTTGTCATTTTAACAAAATGGTATCATCAGTGTACCCTTGAGCCATCTTTTCGTTTATAGTAAGTCCAACATTTCTACTAGAATTAAATTAAGTTGTATAACAAAAATATTCCCATTACCACTGTAACTCCTTTAGCTATGAACTCAGTAGGTTTTTATAATCCTTTTTGGAATTTTTACCTAATTCTTTAATGTGCATAAGCTAAAAGTTTCTTAGCATTTTCACATGGTTAATAGCTTATTTGACTGGTATTTTTTTCTCTTAAAAGAAAATTTTTTCTCTAAACTTTTCTCTAAATGCAAACAGAAATAGCTTTCTTTGTTCTAAGTACTTTGCAAAGTTTGTAGAATTTAAAGTGATAATGAGCACAGCTTTTCACACTCCCTAGCTCTACAATTCCTTCCTTCTTCTCCATCTCTAACATTGTTCTGACTGCTATAAAATTAATTGGAAAATAAAGCAATGAATGGGGTGGCATTGAAATTGTAAGCACAGTGGCTCTTATTGCATAACACCAAGCAAAAGGGCAAAGTCTCTCCCTTCCCACTGCTGGAAACCATAGAAGGGCTTAACACAACCACTCACTATCCTTAACTCTCTTCATTTTAACCACATAACTCTCAACATTAGGAAGTTAATACATTGACTTGCCCAGGGACAAAGGATAAGATGTGCCTTAAATTCAAAAGTGCAGTTCATAATAGTCCATGGAGAAGGTATACCAGAAAATGTGAGGTCAGGAGGAAGCTAAGTAGATAAGCATGGAGTACATGAGGTTCAGCAGAGATGGGGCTGGGAGGTCACAGGCAAAAGCTCAACTCCTCCAGACAGATGGCTGCCTAAAAAAAGAGAGAGAGAGGGAGGGAGGGAGGGAGGCAGGGAGGGAGGGAGGGAGGGAGAAAGGAAGGAAGGAAAGAAGAAAGGAAGGAAGGAAGAAAAGGAGTTTCATATCATCCAATAATAAAAAACAAGAATTGGACAGATTTGAAGGGATCTGAGTTAGGAAGAATAATGGCCCCTGCTAAAGATGACGTTCAATTCCTTAGAACCTGTCCATATATTTGATTATTTGGCAAAGGGAGTTGAGACTGCATGTGGAATTATGGTTGCTATTCAGCTGGCCTTTACAATAGGGAGATTTCCTGGATTAGCTAGGTGAACCAAATGTCATCACAAAGGTTCTTAAAAGGGGTAGAAAGGAACAGAAGAAGGCAGAGAAAGAGAAGTGACAAGGGACCAGGGTAAGAGAGATTCTATGTGATTGGCTTTGAGGCTGGCAGATGGCAGGCAAAGGTGAGTTGTCCCTCCTGGCCACCACTGTCCTTTGGTGCTATGAAAAAGTAGACCAGCCATAGAATATTCAGCATCCCAGCTAAGGAACAGAAGAGGAAGAAACATATCAAAGGTACAGTGGAAACGGAGGCAAGAATTCTTCCCTGCTCTATCAAGGAAAATAAAAGAGAGGGCAAGCATGCAAGCTACAGAAAGGAAGGGAGGAAACAAGCAAGAAGGAAGGGGGGGGAGCTAATATGTAAAAAATAAGAAAAAGTATGTACTCCAAGGAAGAAAATTCCCTACAAGTGCTTCAAATTCCTTAGAATATTAGTTAACCAAAGTGTTTGAATGGCTCAGCATCTGTTGCTCAGTGGTTAGGGCATCGGCCACATACACTGGGGTTGGCAGTTCAGACCCGGCCTGGGCCTGCCAAACAAAAATGACAACTACAACAACAACAAAAAAAAGCCAGACATTGTGGAGAGAGCCTGTAGTCCCAGCTACTTGGGAGGCTGAGGCAAGAGAATCTCTTGAGCCCAAGAGTTTGAGGCTGCTGTGAGCTGTGACACCACAGCAATCTACCAAGAGCAACACAGTGAGACTGTCTCAAAAAAAAAAGTTCAAACAAATTTTTTTTAAAGAATAGCATGAGAGGACTTTAGGTTTAATGAAACAATTTGAGGACCTAGATAATATATTATGAGAGATATATGGATGAATGTATGAATTTAGAAAAAAAAAACAGGTAATATATTATACATGGCTAAAGACTGAATTAATGACATGGAAAAAAGATAAAGAAAGTCATTATAAATGCAGAAAAAGACAGATTAAAGCAAGCAGGAGGAAACCACACATGACAGAATCTAGGTAAGGATAGCCTGACATAATGATGTCTGAAAGATGGAACTCCCTAAAAAATGTTGGAGTAACCCCCACTCCCCAAGACTGACACAATACTCTAAGAGGAAAAAAATATAAAACAATTTCACCTTTACCTAGTCCTTTTGTTGGATTTCCTCCAGGGAAAGTGATTTATCTAATGGATAAATTTGGAGTAAAGGACCAAAAAAAGGATAAATCAATGTCATTTACCCCTAAGTTCTGATCTGCTGGACTTGGGCTGGAGCTAAACTATTGGCTCTCCTGGGTCTCTGACGAGCCAGCTCGCACTGCAAATCTCAGGTCTTTTCAGTCTCCATAACCACGTAAGGCAATTCCTTATAATAAATCGTGTGTTTGTGTGTGTGTGTTTGTGTGTGTGTGTGTGTGTGTGTCCTGTCGGTTCTACTTCTTTCAAGACTCCTAACCCATATCTAGTCTTTATCTATTTATCTTGTTTGTTGTCTATCTCCCAGTAGAATATAAACTTCATTACAACAGGTAACTTCTGTCTGTCTTGGTCACTAATGTATTCATACTACCTAAAAATATGTTTTTGACTTTGTGTGGATTTAGTAAATTTCCTATTATATTAATTCATAAATATATGAGATCAGACAATTAAGTTTGCTGACTTGTTCTAGAAGAAGTGCTACATATTTCATTGCTGAATATCACTACAGTCACCTTCAAAGTACACTTTGGCCATCTGGTGACCAAGTGATGTTCAGCAGTAAGGCATGCAGCCTTTTTTCTAGGATGAGTTCACAAACTTAATTCTCTAACCTCATATGCTCAGCAAAACACTGTATTTTCTTTTTTTTTTTTTTTTTTTTTTTTTTTGCAGTTTTTGGCCGGGGCTGGGTTTGAACTTGCCACCTCCAGCATATGGAGCCAGTGCCCTACTCCTTTGAGCCACAAGTGACGCTCTGTATTTTGTTTTAAATGTAAATGACAGAATAAACAGATTTTTACCATTCTATGGTTCCCCTAAAACATCAATGGTCTTTGGCAGAAGAGTCATATATGAAAAAAAGAATTGAAAGTACAGTAAAAATTTTGAAGTAAAAAGGGAAGGCTTTACACCATATACTTACAAGGAATTAAATAGCCAAAAGAAAGGTACAGATAACTATGCCTTCTGAGAAGAAAATCAATCAAAAGAGAATACAATTTAATTGATAAGGAAACTATAGATTGTGTCTCCAGGATCATATGCCTAAAGAGAAGTTAATTAGAAGTTTCCATATGCGTGTGCATAACTACATTTTATGGACTGCTTTTTTTCTGAAAGCTTTCTGATTTATGGGTTATGAGAATTTTATGAAAAGAGAAAAGTTCGTTGAATTATATAGTATATCATTTAAGAATTTGAAAATTCCAGCTTCTGGTTGAAGATAGTTGACTAAGCATACACATTTCCTTTTCTCTCCACCACAAATCCTTTTGAAATGACAGCATATAAATAAATACATGAATACAGCAATGCAGAAAATCCAGGAAGGCTTGAAGAAAAACGATGAGAAATTTCTTAAAGATATAAAGAGGATAAAAATGGATGCTATAACTTAAGAACTGCTTGTCCTCAAAACAATGTATACACAAATGAGAGTCTCATTCCAAAAGTGAGTTTTTCCAGAAAAGACAGAAAACTTTTAACAGCATCGGCAGCATGAACTGAACAATCTATTAGAGTATGAGTTAGTATTAGTTGGTGAGGAAATTAAAACACCGTGGAGTGTAGGAGACTATGCACTAAGCTTATACAAGTGGCCACCACGTCTAGAGGGAGGTGCTGGGAGTAGGACAAACTCATAGTCGGCATGAAGATGTTTGGCTGCCCTTAGGCAGCTGCAGGCAATAATCAGTTAAGATTAGTCACTTGTTAGCAAGCAAGTGTTATACACTGGACATTCGTGGTACAGAAGGGTGGGAGTCATGCCCAGGGAGAAAGAGCATGTAGTGATCATTAAGCACGCAGCTCTTGTGCTTGGGCCCCAACACCTGTTGTATAATACTTCAATAAAAGGCCACAGCAGAGGTTGCTCAGAGCTTTCCCTGAAATATGGGAAGCCCCCCTCTTGTAGGCATTTGTACCTTCAATCCATGATCCCGGCTGCTTTTATTTGCATGGTGACAGGGCGCCCACAGCAGGCTCCAACAGTAGAGTTTAAGATGCAATTGGGCTGGTTCTCTTCTGGACAGAGAACTCGCCTCTGCTCTGTCTGTGGAGTAGACTACTTTAGTTTCTGAATAACTCTCACTTTATTTAAATGCAATTGAATACACTTTAGTCTCTTATCTGTTGAGGCCCTCTTGTAGCACAGTAAATCCACTGAAGAGAACAGGGGTTAGAAAATAAGGAATTTCAGTAAGTTTCTTTAAGATACAAAGCCCAGGGGGTAGGGGCAAGATGTCCAACTAGAAGCAGCTCCCGAGAGAGGCTCCTGACCAAGGAGAAGGATAACGTCCAGAAAATGCCCAATTGAGGTGAAGACTGGGAGCCCAGCCAAGAGAGAAGTGATAGCTACAGATCACCTCTGCTCAGGAAAGCTGCGACTTCAAGAAAGCAAGCTTCAGGTACAAAATTCATCTGAAAGGAAAAGTATCCATCCCCTCCCCCAAGAAAGCTGTGGTCTTCTTTGCTTTCTGTTTCCTTTCTTTTTTTCTCTTCATCCACTCCTGCGGGCTTTCTACAGATGAACAGTGAACTATGGACCTCTTATCCCACCCCATAGGAGAGTGCTGTGGGAAGTGGGGATTACTCCCCCACTGTGACTCTGAACACCCTCTCACTAGGGAAAAAATTTGAACTAAAATTTTCCCAACCATTCTGAACTTCCAGTATGCCCTTCTCCCCTTACCTGACAAACCAGAAGCCTAACCCCTGCTGAGACTGTGGGAGGAGGTTCTAGAGCAGCACCTCCACTCTCTGTCTGCTAGACCAAGTGCCTCACCCAGCAAAGGATTCTGGGGGCCCAACTGAGCCTCACCCACCACAAAGGCCAACCACAGCAAGGAACCATAGTGTACAACCCTGCAGTGGACCACTCCGGCTTGGCACCCAGGCCCACCCCACTCCAGGGGCTGCAGCAGGAGGGAGCGACCTCGCCGGGGGCGTGCAGCCTCGGGACCCAGGCCCGCCCCACTCTAGGGGCTGCAGCGAGTGGGAGCAACCCCGTCACAGGTCACACAGCCTCGGGACCCAGGCCCACTCCACTCCAGGGGCTGCGGTGGGCAGGAGCAACCCCTCTGCAGGCCATGCCACCTCGGGACCCAAACCCACCTCCTGCCCGTGACCCCAGCGGAAGTGAGAGACCCCGCCGGGAGTTGTGCTGCCTCAACACTCAGGCCCACCCCACCCAAGAGACACCAATGGGCGTGAGCAATCCCACCATGGGCCATGCTTTCTTGGCACCCAGTCCTGCCCCACTCCAGGGGCTACGGCAGGCAGGAGTGACACCACAGTGAGCCAAGCAACCTCAGGACCCAGGCCTGCCCCACTCCAGGGGTTACAGCAGGTGGAACGACCCCTCCACAGGCAGTGCCCCCTTGGGGCCCAAGCCCACCTCCTGCCCGCAACACCAGCAGATGCAAGAGACCCCACTGGGAGTCACGCTGCCTCAATACTCAGGCCCACCCCACTCCAAGGACTCCTGAAAACACACAGACTCCGCCGCAGGCCACACTGCCAAGACCCCCAGGCTGCCTTGGCCAGTGCTGCCCCAGCCAGGGTCTCAGGTAGCTGCACAACCCACATTCTCCCTCCAATGCCCTCCCTGCTTCCTCACCGGCTCCGTCCATCTGCCCAGGGACTCGGGAGGTCATGCTACCGCATGCCCTCCCTCCGAGGCCCTCCCTACCTGTCTGCAGAGCCCTCCACCCGACCAGAGACTGCTGGAGGCACCCACTCTCATTGCCAATGCCACTGGGAGCTAAGAATTGCCAGAACCTTGGGCACCATCCCCAGCCCTGCTGCTGGACCCATGTGTGACACGCTCCACTCCGGAGCTGCTTACCATAGCTACAACTCGCTGGCTGGGGCAGCCCCGGAAGAGCTACACTAGGTCACTGCCTACAAATATCTTCCAACAATAGAGTGATCCCACCAGGGTCCATTCTTGGAGCGATGCCTCCACAACTCTGAGGATGGCCAGATGAAATGGTGAAAAATAATTATGGGGTGGAATCAACAGAAAAACTCTGGCAATATGAATAATCAGAGTAGAGCAACTCCCCCAAGGAATGACAAGGTAGATACAGCACAAGATCCCTTGCATAAGCAAATGGCTGAGATGTCAGAAATCGAATTCAAAGTCTGGATAGCAAATAAGATCAGCAGAATGGAGGAAAAGATGGAATTAGAATTTCAAGCAGTAATCCAAAAGATGACCCAAAAGATG
>CAUYON010138354.1:0-27981 GCA_963573935.1 Arctocebus calabarensis | reverse complement strand
CCCTCCTTTCTTCCTTTCTTTTTGCTATTGCTTTTGTGTTTGAGACACTTTCTTACTCTGCGCCCCCCAAGCTAAAATGCAGTGGTGTCATCTTAACTCACCGCTACTTAATATTCCTGGGCTCAAGGGATCCTCCTGCCTTAGCCTCCTGAGTAGGTAGGACTACAGATGCACATCACCACATCCAGCTACATTTTTTTTCCTTTTCTTTTTTTTTTAATTGTCTTTATTATTAAATCATAGCTGTGTACAATAGTGCAATCAAGGGGTACAATGTCCTGGTTTCATATACAATATGAACTATTTTCATCAAACTGATTAACATAGCCTTCCTGGCATTTTCTCAGTTATTATATGAAGACATTTGTATTCTGCATCTAGTAAGGTTCGTCTGTCCCCATTTAAGATGCACTATAGGTGTAGCCCCACCAATTACCCTCCCTCCACCCCAACCTCCCCCAACCCCTCCCTACCCTTGCCCTTTCCCCATATTCTTGTGCTATAGTTGGGTTATACCCTTCATGTGAAAGCTATAAATTAGCTTCATAGTAGGGCTGAGTACATAGGATACTTTTTCTTCCATTCTTGAGATACTTTGCTAAGAAGAATAGGTTCCAGCTCCATCCATGTAAACATGAAAGAGGTAAAGTCTCCATCTTTCTTTAAGGCTGTGTAATATTCCATGGTATACAATTTATTAATCCATTCGTGGATCAATGGGCACTTGGGTTTCTTCCATGACTTAGCAATTATGAATTGGACTGCAATGAACATTCTGGTACAGATGTATTTGTTATAATGTGATTTTTGGTCTTCTGGGTATATACCTAGTAAAGGAATTAGAGGATCGAACAGCAGGTCAATTTTTAGATCTCTAAGTATTCTCCAAACATCCTTCCAAAAGGAACGTATTAGTGTGCATTCCCATCAGTAGTGTAGAAGTGTTCCCTTTTCTCCACATCCACCAAATCATCTCCAATCTCTAAAATATCTCTGGTTTGGGGATTTTGTTATGTGGGCTAATCTTACCAGAGTTAGGTGATATCTCAAAGTAGTTTTGATTTTCATTTCTCGGATAATTAAGGATGGTGAGCATTTTTTCATGTGTCTGTAGGCCATGTGCCTGTCTTCTTTAGAGAAGTTTCTCTTCAAGTCCTTTGCCCATCTTGAGATCTTGGAGGTCTTTTCTTGCTAATACATTTGAGTTCTCTGTGGATTCTGGTTATTAAACCTTTGTCAGAGGCATAACCTGCAAATATTTTCTCCCATTCTGAGGGCTGTCTGCTTGCTAAACTTACTATTATCTTGGCTGTACAGAAGCTTTTTAGTTCGATCAGGTCCCAGTAGTATATCTTTGATACTGCTTCAATTGCCTGGGGAGTCCTCCTCATAAAATATTTGCCCAAGCTGATTCCTTCAAGAGTTTTCCCTGCACTTTCTTCTAGAATTTTTATAGTTTCATGTCTTAAGTTTAAGTCTTTAATCCAGTGAGAGTCTATCTTAGTTAATGGTGAGAGGTGTGGGTCCAATCCAGCTACATTTTTAATAGTTTTTTGTAGAGCTGGTATTTTGCTATGTTGCCCAGGCTGTTCTCAAACTCTTGGCCTCAAGTAAAGTGTTGAGATGACAGATGTGAGCCACAACACCCAGCCCTGTTTTTTCCTTTCTAGAATGAACCTCCCCAATTCCCTCAACACTTTTCCAGCTGGTTCAGTTTCCTGTCTCCTCATTTCATTGCTCACCTATCAATGTGTTCACCTGTCTCTGCACATCTGAACAAAGAACAAAGTGAGCCTATATGCACTTTTTCTAGAGCTAGATATGGGGGCTACCCAGGATGTATAGCCACAGCACATTGCTAACTTATACTGAGTCAAATAAGATGTCCTATTCTTTTTCTACATATTATAGTAGAGCCATATCACTCTCATTCATAGTACGTGTATATGTGTGTGTGTGTGTGTGGGGGGGTTAATTTGGAAGACCTAGGCTCTGTCTTTGGGGATTCCGAATTCCCCAATAATTGAGGTCCTGCCCTTTTTCTCCTATGAATGAGTTCTACTTTATACCCACTTCCCCAGGGGTTAGTTTCTGGCCTACAGCACTGATGCTTTATCCACCCCCCACCCAGGGAACTGGGTAGCCTGCCCTGAACCTTCTGCAGATTAGATAGCTGCCCATGCCTGATGAAAACCTCCTGCTGCCTGGCTGCCGCGGACCCACTCATTCAACCCCTGCTGTAAATACACAGGCTGAAAGTCAGACCCAGAAGATGGTCAGGTGGCATTAGGCATATCACCCAGTCTTTTCCTCTCAGACTGATCCTCTAGTTCAGCTTGACCTTCAGATTAATGTTTCAAGTAATTAATAAAGTGACATATTTCACTATCTCTTCTTAATTGATCTTATACATGGCAGAACAGGAGATAAAATAGAAGAGATTACCTCCATTAGGTCCATATTATTGCCTAGCATGGTGTTAGACACCTTGTAAGCTTTGTCTAGTTTTTCTTACTCATCAGTTCTCTAAAAGAGACTGTCTGAATGCGATTGTCTGAATTTTAGAATCAGAAACTGCATCTCTGAAATGATAAACAACATCAATTAAGTGGTGAATCTAGAGTTCAAACCCAGATTTTTCCCAGTCTGAACTCTCCTGGCCCTTCCCTGACCTCACTAATGGCACTGAAATGTGTGAATGGAAAGGTTGGGAGAGCAGAGACCACCAGGGCATGCCACGCTCCCTGTGAGAATTCGTTTCTCCATGTTGATGAAAAATATCAGTCTTAAGGATGACTCAGAGTCTTCCTGTCCTTTTTCTCCATAAATAACCTCATAGCCATCTCTTCGTAGATTGGGGCTGACATGCTCAGACAATTATTCATCTATTAGGAACTAGTGTTTCTAGTCCTCAAATAATTTACCTTTGAGGGTTGTTTTCACCAAAATTGTGACATGCTTTATAGCACGAGGGTCCCATCTATCCTTTACACTGCTCAGAGCTTCAAAAGAGAACACAGATTGTCTCTGAGAAGCAAAAATGCTAAAATAGGAATAAGCCTAGCCCTGTTCTTACCCTCGCTGTGGCTTAAGCAGGAAGGAGCGAAAGGACCTGGGACCTTCGTGGCCAAGCCTGTTGATTGCTCTTAGGCGTCCCTAAGAGAGGGCAAAGCCACTTACAGCTATACATGGTCTCAAAACTTAGTTTTGGCCAGTAGCTCGAATCATTTCTGTAACCAAACCTTTCCTATAAAGTGCTTACAAATAGAAAAATTGTCCGGTTTAAATTTTGCTTCCTTTCATCGGTTCTGCCAGAGTAGGCAGGGAAGAACAAAGGTCTGGGTAATCCACAAACTGGAAAATTGGTCCCTGACAAGAGACGATGGGGTCTTGTTGGAGGCAATGCAGTGGCAACAGCATGGGCCTATTTTTGTTTTGAAACCTTCCATCCTGGAACCGCAATTGCTACTGCTTTGGTGGCAGAAGGAAGATGTTTATCCTTCACAAAGACTGCGAGCTTTTCAACCCTTTATGTAATCTCCCAGGCCACCAACAGGCCAGCCACATGGTGTCTGCAGATGCAGAGAGAGGCGGACAATTCTCATACCAGGAATTCCTCCACCGTCCCTCCAGCGCAAATAGTGAATAACTGGACTCTTCCCTTCCTTCCCCTCGGGCAAAGAACCTGAGGCTCCGTTACTGCCTGCCAACTTCCCACCCAGGCCTGAGAACAATTTGTAACTGGGCTTCTACGAGCTCTCCTACTGTCTTCATTTTTCGTTCATATAATGAGCAATTTGTTAACGGTTGCTTGGCTCCTCTGTGAAGTTGGCCTCAAAGGCAGCTCACCAAGTGGAACAGCTGGTCAGTGAAAGCAAAAGTCGGTCTGTAAGGGTGTCGCCTGCCCGTGCCCCAGCCTGGACCCTGTAAGTAGTGTTATTAGATGGAGCTGCTCTCCAGTCACTTCTCCATGTGTGGCATTTGCAGAACAGAGAAATCAACCCAGAAGGAAGACGCTTTTGCAGAGATGTTTGGGAGGTCTAGGCGAAGGCAATGCCCTTCTGAGCAGCCACTTGCTTTTACAAGATGATCTTCTCCTTTTGTGAGAGGAGGCCTGGGAGTGGCAAAAAAAGGAGGTGGCAAAAATTTGTCCTTGCTTACACTGCAGGGGTAAAACAAACCAATACACTTGTCAAGTGATAAAGACATGGTGAGGAAATCAAAAACCACAGCCGATGCTTATTGCCTCAACGGCTGTGACATTATCTCACCACTCCTTGAGAACATATGTTCAACAGTGGCATGAGGATTCCGGGTCTCAACTGCGCTCCAAACATGGAGGGGAAGAGGTGAGAAACATTGCATGGAAAGGTCCCATGTGACAAGTCAGCCTGGAATTCTGAGACCCGTGTTTCCCTCCCCCTTCTTCCCACTGCCATCATCACCACCTCTGCCACATGAAAACTATTTTGTCATCAAGAACCATCTGCTAGGTATATAAAATGTGGCAGTTCCAGCTACCTGCTTATGACATTTGCAAAGAGGAGTTGATTCTACCTTACTCTCCTCTTGGAGATGCCCTTCCCCCAACCTCCTCCCATCCAGGGCAAAAGGTGCAGACTCACACTCTTATCAAGCCCTGAAACGATTTCATGGGAACGCTGCACTTTGTTCTATTCTGGCTTCCCTCACAAGGGGTGGGGGCGGCACATCTTCAAACGCCTGCTGGCTTAAATGGTGACAGCTGCATGCACCGGGCTTGCTTACAGCCCGCCTGGTGCAATGAGAGATAACTGCAGGGTAAGACTTCAAAGACAGGCCCACTGCAGCCATTCCAACAGCCTGGGGCTGCTGCCTCCAGTCGGTGGCTCCCTGCATGCAACAAGGGAGCCCAGGGAAACCAAGATAGAACTTTCTCACATGCGTTGTGAGTCCTGATGCAAGGAGGGTTGTGGAAGTGTTTAGGGATTTCTGCAAAGTCCAGAATTTATGCTTTTTGTCTTAGGCAGTAAGGGAGAATGAATCAGCTCATCCTAGCGTGTTGGTCGGACCAACATTTGTATTTTGGAATGCATCACATTTTGAAACCTGGAAAAGAGCTAAGTTTTTTTAAATTTTGATTTTGTGTACGTATTTCTATGGTGTCACCTCAATTACCCATCTTTGCAAAAGTCATTTATTAAAAGTTGGCTCTATGTTAAAATGTCTGGAGGCCTTTGATCTTCAACTAAGGAGCCGTTATGGTAGAAACTGTCACACAGTAGATTCAAGAGAAGATTTGAAATCCTCAGTTCCTTGCAATGGGTAGCACAGATGGCTGTTTAAGGAGCCACATTAAAGGGCCACTGTGAAAGGTAGTTATTTCCTGTCTTCTCCATCTGGTAGGTCTTAACGAAATGTACCCCAAGGAACAGTCGCACTGTGACATTGTGTAGACATGTGTGGCCCGTGATGTTTTCTGGTGAGGCTCTTAGTTTCGGTGAGTTTCTTCCTTCTGCTCCCATTGCCCAACTCAGCCTCTGTTCTTCCTCTCTGCAAGTCAAAATCCTAACTGAACATGGGCAAGTTTTCATAATCTCTCTAAACTCCGGTTTTTTCACCTATGAAATGGGAACGAAAATGTAATAAAGGTTGTTATGAAACTTTGTTTTTCCTCAGGTAGATTTGGTTCTTCAACTTAAAAGGAGCCTAATTAATAGATGAATTACAATGTATTTTATGATGGAATATTACACTGTAAACATTACGTGAAAAGAGTGAAGGTTTTGAAGAATAAATGAAACAGTCCATATAGAATGAGAATAGTGTAGCACGTGGTTAGCACTTAATAATTTCTCCCTACAGGTCTGTATAGTCACTGTTCCTTTACATTTTATCATTCTACACCTGGGATTATAATGATCTATGTTATGATTTATCTCACTTGAAATAAATTATCTCCCTTCTTTTGCTGCTTCAGTTAGGTTGAGTCAGCCCTGCAACTTGAAAAAGAGCCTATCTAATTAATAAATTATGGTTTAGCCATATGATTATATATGATATAACCAAATATGTCTTAAGATATGGGGAAAGCATTCATTGTAATTGTTAAATGAAAAAAAAAAAGTAGCATACAGAACTGTTAATATAATAGGTCTGCAAACAGTAGAGTGCAATAAAAATATTGGGGGTATATACTCAGAAAAAAAACTGCCAAGATATATAGCAAATACTAATAATAGTAAGTATTATTTGGGCATAAGATGATAACTGATTTTTTATTGCCTGTCTTCATATTTTCCGGAATTTTTCTGTTTTAACTAGTCAGAAAAACAAAAAGGAATATGCTCTTATTAAAAAGATAATTTGTGAGTTATGAAAATATGGACAAGAAAATCAAGGGCTTAGGGGGAATTTCATGGGTTTCCAACTTCTTCTTTTCAATGAATGAACATTTTTAGAACAACTACTATGAGTATGAGGTTGTGATAAATACTATGGAAGAAAAGAGACTTAAGACAGGTCCTGATCTCAAAAGGAGATGAGACATACAAATGGGAGTAATATCACAGGAAAGCAGAAGAAGAGACAAGATGAACAATTTCAACAGCAAAGGCTGCCTGCAGGCTTTCTGGTGCGTCCACCATGCTGGGGAGTGGCTTCGCAAAGAGGCCATCATTTGGCTCTTTGACAGTACAACAGGCTTTGTGGCAATGCTAACTTTTACATGACTAAAAAAGCCAGGAATAGAATGATTAAAACACCTAATACTTTTATTTAAATCATCAATTTCAAATCTTTCCCAAGTTTTCCCCCCCCTACATCTGCTAGTAAGTAGCAAAATGGCTTGAGTGAGAACTCCATAAACTTTCAATTGACTAGTAGTAAAATGGCAAAAAGGCAATAGCAGAAAAAGAAAGAGATGTAGGCCTGAATATTCACAACCAAACTTCCCCCTATAGACCATTAAAAGTAATAACATTTGATTTTTTTTAAATGCTAAAATATTTTCAATTCGGGTTAAATTTTTTAAAAATTGAGCTCTCCCTGCATTGTTTCTGAATTGGAAATTGATCTGATTTTTCTCAAAGCTAATATAAGTAATTTAATCCTCTACCTTGTTTAAGTAGAAAATGTTGATAAATCTCTGTAAAGCATCTTAGTAGAATTTAGTGTCAAGATCCCAAACTTATCTCAAATAAAAAAGTTAAAAAACCACAAAAGTTTTACTTGATGGAAATTTTATCTGTGTTTGCACTTTCTAGATTTTCCAATCTACTAGCTAATGGAAAATTTGATAATCTCAAACTATGGCAAATCTGGATCGTTGACTATTCCTTGGTAGTACATGTAAGAAAGGTGATAAGAAAAAGGGGTAATAGCCTAATAATCCTTGAAAAAGAAAAAATCTTAAGTATTAGTGATACCCAAAGTAGTCACGTAGAGGGAAACAAATAATGCAGGTTGAGAAACCTTCTCTATCACAATTTACTTATATCAAGTTAATAAAAGGTAACATTTAGGCTAGAAATTCACTTTCAAGAAAAATCAGAGGTGCCAGAACTTTTTGATATTTCCTACTAGCTCCCCAATAGAGCTTTGGGCTTTCAAATACTTTCAGAAGTCTCTCCACATCAAAAAGTTGACAACGTTTCTGCATTCTGGAGAAAACCCAATGCCAATGGTTAAATGAAGATGTTGAGGCCACAACTAGCAATGACTTTTTTTTTTTAATTAGGTTCTTAAATGTAATATTTGGAGACAGATACTATCTCGATTACTTCTCATCTTCATATAGAGTCAAGGGTCAACAATCACATTTCAGAGCTGAATTTGTCCCGGCCCACGGTGCCAGATGGCCTCCACACAGATTCAGTTGGTGGAAGCCAATGCCAGGAGTGGCTGAATCCTGGCTGCAGTTCAGGACTAGTCCAAGCCTCTCCTCCAGTCCTCTTCCCTAGGGTTTCTCCCAAACTTCTGTTTCAAAGACAAGGCCAGAGACTGTCTAGCACTGAGCCAGAAGCTTGGGCAGATGCTGGAAACACCTTAGTCCAAGAAAGCATAGATTTACCCAGCTTAATCTTATCACACTCTTTGACATACAGAACTGAAACTAGAGCCTCCAAGGCAGTTTCCTGAAAACATTTTTTCAAGTCATTAAAAATACGCATAATATTATCAGTTACCATTTATAGCTCTGCTGTGTTTCTAGTAACTGGCATTGTTGTTACTTCAGGCAAGCCAGAAAATGAGCATGCCAGGAATTGACATGGTGTGTTATGTCACCAAAACAAAGCGCTCACACTGATAAATGTCAGGCTGGCATCTTTGTGGGTTTTCCTCTTCCTTCTACAAGTTGTAGCTTTTGTCTTCTTTTCCACTGGTAATACAGGGTAAGGTGTGGAGCAATACAAGACGCTGGGGTTTCTTTCAGAGATATCTGCATTCTGAAGGTTTATCAAACGGCCACAACTTAAGCAGATAAAAAACCTTAACCATTTTCCCTGCCTTTAATCATCTAGTATGTTTTTAGGGTATTCCTGGGAATCATGCTCATCTGGCATATTCATCATGTAGGGAGGAAGAGACATGATCTTGTCTTGTCATTAAGGCCCTGGGTGGCCAGGGCTTCCTGGAGGGGAAAGGCAGTGGAGACTTTCACAAAGAAATGAACAAAGAGAAATGGATTTTAGGAGAAAACACAGCAGAGCAGGGAGGATGGTTATAAAACTCGGGAGGAAAAGTCACACAAAGCCGCTCCCTTTGGTTCTCCTGCCTACCAGTCTCCTTTTTGGCATCTGTTTCTTTTCCAAGCTCATTTAGCATTATCACAGACAAAATGAAGAATAGGCCTTCTCTGCTGGGGCCATTTCCATTGCTTTTTGTCTTCTCTAAATCTAATACACACCACTAATTTTGTAAAAGAGGAGTGAGTATTATTCCTGGATTTATGTATTTGTGTGTGTGATTTGTCTACACTGATTTCTGCTCTGAGTATACCTCTGGGTCCACATGCTGCCTGAAACATAAATGAATATGCACATATATTATATGACAGGAACAACTACGGTGGTAGTACAGACTGCTAGACATTTACCCCCAAATGTCTTTCCTTTTCTTTCTGAAAATACTTAGAAATTCTTTGGCACAAAGCTGCTCACGGAGCAGAACACTCACCTCCGAGTCTATGAGCAAGAAATCAACTCCTATTGTGTTACCATAATACATTTTTGGTTCTACTTATGACAGCATTTTAGCTTAACTTAACAGACACACAGTCACACTTTATAGGAACACACACAAACACTTTACATCATACAAGCACAGTTATCTTCAAAGGTCAAGTAAGTTCTTTTGAAAGCTAGAAAACATTTAGTGCTCTAAGAATATATTACATCTAAAGAATATTTTGCAGTGGTCAAAGCAATTGCATGTATATTCTCTCGTATGTTCCTTCTAACAATTTTGCAAGGCAGGTATTGCAGTTTACACGTGTACAGATGAGAAGACTTGGCTCAAATTAATTGGCTCTCCCAAAGTAAGAGAAAGAGTTTTATGGTCTGTTTCTCTGGAAACTTTTTCCCCCCTATTCACTGGTGAACATTTTCACATCTCACCAAAGCTCAGCTCAAGCTTCACTTTCTAGAGACTTTCCTGCCACCTCCACCTCAGTCAGAGCTGGCCATTTGTTTTTTTGTGACCCCCTAAGCCCTGTACATGCATCCACTAAAGTAGTCATCATGTTTTATTGTACTTATTTATTTGCATAGGTTCTGAGGGTCCTGAACGAAGGAATATTTTATTGTTTCTTAGAAGTACCACAGTGTGTGATTTCAAATCTAACAGTCAATACCACTAGTAACTTACAAGGCTCCAAAAGTATGACAACAATTTGAAAGGCGCTTAAGATATTGCAAAAGCAATGTTTCCTTTGATAGAATTTAAACATGATTAATAAGCCAAAATATTTTTTTAGAAGTTACATGTGACTCTATTAGACCTTCCCAAATTAAAAGCTAGCTAGAACACAGATTATTCTACTAGACCTTCCCCAAATTAAAAGCTAGCTGGACACAGAGAGGTCAGAATTGTTCTAATTTGGTTAGACTAAGTCAGTTTTGACAATAGGAATCGTATTAAATAATCCAAAATAGTTAAAAATTGTAACTGTATAAGCAAGCATTAATATAAATACATACATAAACACATATATCCATATATAAATGAGGAAAGAAAGATACTATTCCTCTTCTCTCCATTTTTTTTATTTCACCCTTGTAATATATTTATTTCTATTAAAGGAACAAAGTCAAGATAATTGAGATTGAATACTGCCATGGCCCCACAACTGCACAGGTTAGGAGCAATGATGTCAACTTAATGTACACTGTTCTATAAGGTGAGTACATTGGAGTAAAGACTCATTACATTTCCATGAGACAGCCAAGCAGTTTTAAATCTTGTAGACTTAACTCTTGCCAGGAAAAAAGTGACTTTCACCTCCTCCTATTAGGCATCTATGACTTTGAAGAAATGCTTCTTCCTACAAGGCAGATAAAAATGGAGGACAAATACTTGTCTGCTGACTCTTCGAGGGAAATTCTAAAAGATCCACCAATTTGCCATTCCTAGGAATAAAACTGGGAAGGGTGAATAGAACCCTCACCAATGTTAGTTTTCTAGAACATGCCTTGGGGATAGTTAGTGAGAAAGAAGGGTAGAGGGGGAAATCCACTGGCAAGCTTTCCTGGCTGAAAGACAAGATTCAAATGAGCTCTTTAGCCTTTGGTTTCAGCGTTCCCAAACATCATAAAGATCTCAGCTCTTGTAAAAGGAGAGCCAGTTGTTTACAATAGACTATTCTGGAGGGCACGGGTGTGTCTCATGAGACAAATATTTGCCCATAGGAGGTAATAAAATTGTATTAAGCTCTTACCACACTACTGTACGTGGTCATCAATGTGATTAGCTCACTCAAGTCTATTTTAAGATCCTGTCAGGCACAAACATTAACAAGAACCTGGCGTTTCTCCTTAAGAATGTATAATTGACCTTTCAAGTCCATAATCTCGTTTATCAAAGCGGATGGCAGGGATTTATGCAGAATAGTTTGCACACCTCTTTGATTTCAGCCCCCTGAGAACCCAAACATGCATCCCACCCAATCCTGTTTTATTTTGACCATATCCTGTGTTGTTGAATGGCCTTCTTGTAAAAATTCAATGTGCACCCCCCACTCCTCCCCTCCCCACTTTTTCTAAAGTTCTAAACAATCTTACATCAGTTTTGTAAAATGTGCAGTTCTCTTACATTCCTCAGGCAGACTTTAAAGGTCAAGGTTCTAAAGAGTTGGGGAAATCTATTTATACAGACAAGAAGCTACATGGCTGAAAACAAGAAAGAAGTTTAATCGACAGTTAAATAAGCTGCACAGGCAAAAAATCACACTCCAGAAGACGACAGGTAGGGGTGGAGGTGGGAGTATACAGATCTGCAGCTTGTTCAAACTATCACCCTCTACTTATGTTACACCCTTTTACTGAATCTCCCACCAAAAGTGCCCGGATTGACAGTACTGGTTTTTCCTTACCACAACAGTGAAATGGCGTCAGACAACTACTAGGCTACTCACAGTGAACCAGAATGATGGTGGAAGAGCTGGAAAATAAAACAGGATCAGGGTCTGACCACCTCCATCAGAGCTAAATCCAGCCATTAAAACTCCCTTTAGCATTTCCAATTCTGTGCTTTAACTATCTATGGCTCTCAACTCCATCTCATCTCATAGTATCTCCAAGCACCATCATTTGAAATAATGTTCTCTTTTCATAACATCCACAGAACAAGGTTTCTCATAAACATTCATGCTTTATAAACATTTAACACTAAATTCTCTTCAAGTCAGTTCAGGTGCTAACAAGGATCCTAGCTCCTCTTTGTTTAGGGTTGAATGATGTTCGCAATCCACAGAAAGACACCAAGGAAGCTCTGTTGCTATAAAACTAATAAATAGTGCAATAAACACTGAACGTATTCCGGAGAAAGCCTGCACTCAGAGGTTAGGTATGTCACTCAAAGCAGCAGGCTTCCAATATCGAGAGTAGTCGGAAGAATTCGGTGTGAGGATAGGGAAGGGATTATATGTCATAAGAAAAAGGAAATTATGTTGATAATGATTTCTGGAGTCACTGCCAGCAACTTCAGCCAACTTGCCTGTAGGTTCATCTAAATGTGCCAAATGTAGGTCCAACCCTGTCAGGATTAAGAACATTCTTCACTGAGATCAAAGGAAGACCCTCAGAATAAGCTTTTTTTTCATTTAATACAAATATTGTCCCCCAAATAGATCTTCAGACAGTTAGACTTGACATACTTTATACCATTTTTCCAGTTTGCTGTTTTAGTCTGAACTTGGGGCTAGTCCTTAGAATCACTTGGGTTGCATTCCTTCCTTCCTTCCTTCAGGGTCTTTCTTGGGCACTTAGGAAGGTACGGAGTATTTTGCTATTTCTGTGTGGGATCCTAAATTGGGCGACAGGATAGCAGCATGCTTAAAAACGCAAGCTCTGATGGCATTCACATCTTTGGCTGGTCACTTACCAGATGTGTTATTTAACCTCTCTGTGCCACACCTACTCAACGGCGCCCTTGTGCAGATTAAATGAGACCATGTAGAACAACACTTGTCAAAGCCTCTGGCCCACAGAAGAGCCCAGTCCCTGTCAGTTGTAATTTAAAGCCATAATTTTAGAGTAAAGGCAAAGTTTATGAAGATGAAAAAAATAAAAGCAAACTTTAGGCCGGCTGTACATCTAGATTCAGACCCTAACACTCAAACAGGTTCCCCTTCCACACACACACACACACACACACACACACACAATACTTACAGAACTCTCAGACCTTCTTTCGTCAGGTAAACATTTGCTGTTAAGTTTTTTTACACATTTGTACTAAGAATATTTTTATCTTAAACAGTCTGGGGAAAGGAGCAAGGTGTGTGGCTGTGTGGGACCCACTCTGGACTAGCATTTAAGTCACAACAAATCCCATATTGTCTGCACCAAAATGGAACTGGTTGTGGCATCCCCAGGAAAGTGTTTACTCGCCTCTAGATTACTCCATTGTGCATCAGAGGAGAAAGTAATTGAAAGTAAATCAGCTATCAAGGGGAAAACTTAGGGCAGGAAAACAGTTCTTTGTTAGGACAATGGGCTGTTTTCTTTCTTTTTTTATTTTTTTTACAAGCTCTTCTATGTCTTGAAACAATACAGGAGCCCACGGTTCTGTCCAGGAATGAATGTCGTCAGGAAAGCCTGGGGCTCTGTGAGCTGCGTCCTCCCCAGGCTGCTGGCAAACCTCTTCCTGAAGTGATGGACTCCTCTTTCGCAACCAGTTAGCACCTGCTCTCAAGACCTGATCCCTCCCCATTCGTTTCAAGCGGAGCCAGGGGATCAGGACTTCATTAGCAGTGATATCTCCCATGGCGATCGGTTCCCTCCCGCACCCCCACCCCCCGCCCGGGGCCCCAGATCGTCTCGGTGTGGAATTCCCGTGCTCGCGGGCCCGCCCGTGTCTGCAGTTACCTGGCAGACACTTGCCAGCGCGGGGCGGGCCGGGACACCCCCGTGGGGAGCGGGCGGCCCGGCTGAGGGCAGGACGCGCCGCCTGGAGCTTCTGCAGCCCTGGGGACAGGGACAACCCGCCGCAGTGAGAGCCACCGAGGCCTCTGTCCGTGTGTTTGCAAATGGCCCTTGGGCGCTGAGGAAGGATTTTTTTTTTTTTATGAGGGAAAAACGCCGCCCGCTCTGTACCGGTTTGAAGCCAAAATAACATGTTTTGGCAACCATGATTTGGCAATTAGGGCCTCAGCTCACTGAAAGCATTCTTCCATGCAAAATAAGCCTTGGAAAGAAAACACTAAACCACATCTGAGAGAAAATCTAGGAAGTGAACAAAGGGGTGACAGGACAGGGAGAGTCGCAGAGGGGGTCTGCAGGGGGCGCCCTGGGAGGAGGTCGGGCTAGGTCCGCGGCCTGGGAGCGTGCGCAGCCTGCCCACCTCCGAGGACGCCCCGGGCAGCGCCCTGAGCACTGGTCGGCAGCCCCCGGACCCGGGCTCGCCTTTCTCTGCCCCTCAGAGGAGATCTCCAGGGCGTTAGAGCGAAGGCAGAAGAGCAGCAAGCTTTGCCCGGGATCCCTTCCTGTGCCGGGATGCACGCACCCCTCACCCCAGACTCGCAAAAGATGCCCATGGGAGGAAATAGTAGCAGGGACACTCGGAATTGAGCTGAAGCTTCCTGCAAGGCCTGGTAGCTCTTCTTTCCTCTTTCATCCTGATATCTCCCGGTTTGAGGGGAGAATACGGGAAGAAAAGTTAGGAGAAACTTCTCTTCCCACCCCTTCCATAGAACCCACATTCTATGACTGAGAAAGAGCGGGCAATAAAGCTGAATACTCTTTAATGACGCAATTCTCCAGAAACAAAGAGATGTTAGGACACATGGCACATTGTTTCAGGTCAATGTGAAGTTGTTTTCTGCGTGTTTTTTGAGGTGCTACAAACATGTTGTAGCATGCTATGGTCCTCTCTCCCTTAAATGGAATGCCTTCCTTCTTCCCCATCTCTGCCCAATTCCCCATTTTCTCTGGGGGACTTCTTAGTTGAGGTAAGACTTTGAAGGCAGAAAGGCATGTGCAGCTAAGCCTCCCACACAAAAACACGGCTCCACAATAGGCTGAACAGAATTCTATCCTCAGGTGCAACTGCTATAGAGTGGGACACCACGGCCCAGGATACCTGGTCTCATCTTTCTCATAACCCCAAAATACTATCTCCAAATTACACCAAAAGAAGTAAAAGTGGGTTTCATTGGTAACTTTGATATTACCAAAGGGGTATTTTTTACCCTATCACAGTGAAAATATCTCAGGAATGCTAGATTAATTTTAAAACTGGGTTAATTTTAAAGTAAATTGCTTTCCCCTCACTTTTAGGTGAATTTTTCCAATCCTGAAAGTTAGATAAGAGTTTACTAATCTTGGGTTGCTTATGTACACCCACTGAATGAAGCATTTTTGGATTTGTCCATTTCTACATTCCCTATCCCTGTGTAGTCATTCACTTGATAAATATGATTTAGATAAATATAAGTGTGTTAACATTTCTGAATTCAGCACTCATAATATAGATATCACATAACCATTTTAAAATTGAAGTCTTATTTAATTTGGTTAGCATATCCAAGTTGAAAGATCCTAGTGATCACAGACTAAAATGTTTAAATCAAACATGAATTATATGGGTATCCGATCTTATAAATCTTATGTGAGCAATAATTTGGGTAGACAATATCCTCACCTATGTTAAATGAATGAAATCAGAATGTTACCAGCTTTTTTCCATCTGTGTATTACCCTTTTAACTACTTACATACATGGTGACAAGGTGAACCATGCAGACCTGGAGGGAAAGTCTATTAGCCTTGGCACTTGTCAACTCTCCAGCCTTCTTCTTCTGGGCTTCCTTTTCTCCGTCTCAATGCCCACAATCTGGAAAAGTTAGAGAAACTTGGTGGTATGTCTGCACATTTTGGCTTGCCTTTCTTTTAAAACCTTTAGAAAAAGTTCTGCCTGCAACTGAGGTTAAACCCTGAAAACGGTATTGTATGTATATAACATTCCCCTGCTGGGCACTTATCAGGACAAAAGTATTTATCTCAAATATTGAAGGCTCAAGGTTCTAGTGTCTTTCAAAGAAGACTATCCATACTCCATCTCTGCTTAGCCTGGAGACTTCCACTCAGATGAGCATGTGGTACATGCAATTGGCTTATAAAGGGCAACATATATCTACTGCCAGGAATAATGGGAAGAACTTATGACAAGTGTAGAAATTTACTCATATATGTTTTAACTGACTTTAGGAATGGTGGCTAAATATTTTGGCAGACTACTTTGCTCTGCCCTTGGGATTGAAGGTATTCCTGCTCTAGCAGAAACAGAAATGAGCTCATTTTTTCCAATATTTGAAAGAATCACAGAATAGAATAGATGAGCATAAATTCCTCTCAGAATAGTTTTTAAAAATCAATTACTCTTTGGACTATCAAAAGCCATGTAAATCCATGCTGCATACTGTATGAGCTTAATAAATAATTGTTCAAGGAACAGATAAATATTAGAGACCAATACATCTCACATACATAACTTCCAACCCAAGCTTTTGAGGTACTAGATTTTTGCATGAGCATGAATGTTACTGTGTCATTGAATGAAATTCTGAGTACTCATCCTTAAATAATTCAGTATATGGGTTTGGGGAAAAATGTCCCTAAGCTGATTCTCCTTCTTATTTAATTGGTTAAAATACAATTATGAGGCAAGTTACCCAACTGCAATGTGCTTTTCTCTTATAGTGCTTGTTGGAGGATTACCTGTAGGATTTTTCTCTGTGTCCACATCTTACAACTAAGAACATTATTAAAATAACACATGGTCTGGATATCATTTTCCTTTAGCATTCTTCTTATACTTCTTCCTTGCCTAATATGTCCCTTGGCTTCATGATAACACAGTGAAACACTTCACTGATGAGGTGTTATAGTTTATGTTAGGCTACTGAAAGATTGTGATTATTTAAAAAAAATTAAGCTATGGAAAGAATGAAGGATAACGACAAGATATATCCAGGGAGACATGGTGGGGAAGTGGGAAATCTTTGCCACCTTGTAAAACTGTCTGAAATCCATCAAACAGGATTTCAGCAAAAGAATAATCTGTTTTAGAAAAGTGCCTCATAAGAACAGTGGTGGAATTTAACTCCCAAGTTTGGTAACAGAATTCTTCCTAGGAAGGTCTCCTAGAACAAGCTAGGCATGGATGGGGGACCTCTTGAAAAACTCTAACAACTCTGCTTTGCCCTGGGAGAAGTGGACTTTATTGACCCTTGGGTGAATCGCTTAATCTCCAAGGTTTGTTTTATAAATCTATAAGAATAATACTTCTGTAACCTTCTCCAGAGACATGGGAATGGTAAATAAGCTGTCATTAAAGGGCTTCCAGTGCCTTGGATATAGCTTTAACACAAGCTGAAAAAGCAAAACTGTACAGCAGGGTGGCTCTTAATTCAAAGAAGTTAGTGCACTTAGTATGCGATAGTATCATTTTATACTTTTTATTTGCTGAAAATAAACTTCTTTAATAGTGAGCCCATACTGTCTTTGTGTTCCACCCCAGCTGGTCAGAAGCTAGGCACTCTCCAGCTCCTAAAAGTAGGGCTTGTCTGTGTCTGTATGTGGGAATAGGAGCATTTTAATTCTCTACACAGAGTTTGAGAGTTGTCTCCTTGACTTCCTGTTGACTCAGCTATCTTCTTCCCACATTTTGGGGTTTGTGGTAAATGAAGAATTTGTATTTGGCCCACTGGAAACAAGACCTTTGAATAAGCTGAGAATCATGTGGGTCCTGTGATTTTTCTAAATGGTCTAAAATTCTCCTTTTCTCATAGGTTCATCAACATTAATAAAAATTATGTATGCATTTGCTGAAAGTGGGACTCAATGATGGGAGCAAACTTAACTAAATAGGAAACAAAACACTATTTTAAAATTCCTGACTTCATTGAAATTCTTTCAAAAACAAATCAGCCCTTGTGAAGGATGCACAAAGCCTTGTTTTGTTTCTACAATTTCTCTCTCTCTCTCTCTCAGCAACAGAGCTCCACCAGGGAAAGAAATACTCAAATCCATAATGAGAAAAATAGAAATTATCTATTTGTTTGGATTGTAGGCAAATCCACTGTAAATTTGACCCATTTCATTTAATATTTCTGAAGAATTTTTCAAAAATTTTTCTATTTCTCTATTTTTTACTTCTTTCTATTTTTTCTTTGCTCACTCCTTAATAAGATGTAGTAAAGGTTTTGAAAGTATGTCAATGTTTATAATTTTCATTTTAGCTTCCTGAACTGAAGGAATAAATCTATTTCATTCATTGCCATTCTTTTTGTATATACACATTAACACACCATTTTAACCATTTTAAAGAAATCATTTCATACTGTGCAATCATCACTATCAACCATCTCTAGAACACCATTTTCTTTGGAACATCAATTTTTAACCCTGTAATCCAAAAGAATTATTCAGACTCCCTGGGAATTACTGGATCCCAGAACAAGATTAAGAGAGTAGTTGAGTCTGGTTACCAGGTCTGGTTTTGGGTGAGTAGAGTTTGAGCCCAGCAAGTAGAGGCCTTTCTTGAGCAGAAGAGGGGGCAGCCCTGTGGGCAGACAAACAAGATTTGTTAAGTCTGAGGGAGACTATCACAGCAGACTATGATGCAGAGGAAATGCTGAAATCAGTGGCAAAATCCCCAGGGCAGACAGATGTCAAAGTACAAGTACTTCAGGAGTAGGAAGTTCTGTAGGTGACCGTCAGTGTCCAGGAATCCTTTGACTGTTTCATGTAACTGCAAGATCAAAGTATATTTGAAGATGTCATTTCCTAATCGGATTTTCTTCTTCCCTCTTTTGGCTTCCATTACCCTCCATGTTTACAAAGGAAAGAATAAACTCCTTTCTCGACAGTAATGATTCTGTATTTTATCACACACAAATTGTTTTGAAACAGAGTGATTTGGGTAGGAAGAATTGGTACCTAAATTCTGGGTTTTTTTGTTTGTTTGTTTTGTTTTTTGAGACAGAGTCCCACTATGTCTCCTTGGTAGAATGCTGTGCTGTCATAGCTCATGGCAACCTCAAACTCTTGGGCTTAAGCGATTCTCTTGCCTCAGCCTCCCAAGTAGCTGGGACTACAGGTGCCCACCACAATGCCCAGCTACCTTTTTGCTGCAGTTGTTATTGTTGTTTAGCTGGCCCGGGCTGGGTTTGAACCCACCTGCCTTGGTGTGTGTGACCAGGGCCCTGACCACTGAGCTATGGGCACCAAGCCAGGTACCTAAATTCTACTAGTAAAGACAATACCCTTTTTCTTTCTTCCTTCTCTACCTCATCCCATTCATATGCATTGGAGTTTCATGGTTGCTGTTGTTGTTTGGTAACTGGAAAGGGAGAGAGAAGTTTTGATAAGGGCTTGGCCAGAAGTAAGTGTGAAGGGGATGGTGCAGTATTCATTTTCCAATCTTTTCCATGAAGTTCTTTTTCATGAAAGGGGATAACCAGAAGCTTACAGAACTGTAAGACCCTAAGCTTAGGGATAAAATGAGGTCAGGATTATGGAGAAAGCCATGCTCTCAGCCTCCACACAGAAGCTGTATCCCACAGATGGAAAGTTTCATGACTTTTGTCCTGGCCACTACTGTTCACATCATGGGCTGTGGCAGAAGCAACATTCTTCAAAGTGGCTTCATGGCCAGCAGGTATGAACAGTTTGGATCCAAAGCAAGATAAGAATGGAGTGGGTACCATGCGGTGACAATGTCAGCCTTATTTGTGGGCACAAAGTAATGCCCATCTGTGGGGCTTTCTACACTCCTTTGACTTGAGAAAGGGTTTAGAAACCTACAGTCACAAGGTGGGGGCTTTAAATAAACTCAGTGATCTCTGGGTTACATGATATTACTCTAAAATATTGGACTACTTCTTCCTAAATTTTCTCTGCTGCATGGCAAATACATAGATTATCTAAAACATGAAACTAAATATAATATGAGTCAATAATACCTCAACAAAGACACGAAGATTCTAGTTGGAAGTATCTTGTGAAGATTTGCAAGCCAAAGACATAGCACTATATGCTCGTAAAGATGCAAAGACACTGCAAAATTTCAATTCAATGAAGGATGCACAAAAGTTAACCCATTCAACTGACAGATATAATTCTGAGATTCAATTATGAGCCAGACGCTGGAGGTAAAACTATGAAGCGGGATATGTTCTTTCAATACAGACATACAAATTTGAGAGTGATCTGTGTAAGACATGAGCTAAGTGTAAGGCCTCAAGAGAATTTGCCTGCAGAAAACAGCAGAACTCAAAGACAGAAAGAGGAGTTGTTGTTTCCCCACATGGGCCACAAGTCTTCTCCATCCCGGCTGCAAAGTTCCTCTGCACTTCATCTTCCTTTTGAGGGTACCTGGGACATTAAGATGACCTTCCAAACCACGAGAAGAGAGTTGGGGAGGACACAGCCAATGACAAGGCTTCCCTCTACCTAAACACAGCACTTTTCCTTGACTTTGGTCGCTACATACTACCAAGAACCCTGTAAAGAACAATCAATCTTCTTTCAGAGATCCAATTGCAAATGATTAACTCTACTTCTCCTGGCTCCTGGATTCCCACATCTCCCCAGGAGATCTCCAGGCTGCCTCTCTGACTCCCCCCACCCCAGCCTCACTTAGGTTTTCAATCCACACACAACCCCCTGGTGTTCTAATGCCTCCCAAGTCAGCTTTCCCTCCCGCCATATCCCCATCCCAGGAAGAGTGTCAGTTTTGTTTTGTTTTGTTTTGTTTTGCCTTGTTGCCCTCTGGTCTGACAGGAAACCACCAAACAGCAGAGTGCATCATTCATCATCCCCACGACATGGTTATCTCTATAAACTAGGTTCTAGTTTTCTATTTTGCTTCCTTAGAACTCACCAATCTTTTCTTCTCTCAACAAAGCTTGGATCCTGCAAATGAAAAACTTGGCTTTCACATCTATTTTCCCCAAAATGGGTTTCAAGAGCCTGTTTTAGAAGTCAGATGCTTGCCATTGACTCCTTCATTCTTGCTTTCTTGGCTGGTTACTACTGCCTGCCTCCTGGAGCAAGGGGTGCCCTGGGCTCAATGAGTGTCAGCAGGAATTACTGGGAAGGAAAAACACATCTAATAATATTTTAATATATTGTCCCCTTACAGAAGAATGCCAAGGAACAGCAAAGGTTGAACACTTTGAATTTACAGCAGCACTAATCTCACAGTTGCAGGATTTTCTCTCAAAACACTCAGAAGACTGAGTTTAATCCTGGACTAACCCAGGCGAGGGTGTTAAAAGGAAAGTTCTTTGAAAAAACAAGGGACAAAGCAGTTGAGGCTACTGACAAGGGTGTGATTACTCGATAATGGGGAATGGAAAGTCAAAAAAGGGCTAGAGGGTCAAGGAGCTAGAACTTTTGGTGTATTTGAAGATGAGTTGATTGGGAAGTAACTGAGTGGGAGTAACATTCTGGAATTTATGGCTTCAGAGATGAAACGGTTTATGAAAGTTCAGCTCAGGTGGGGTCATGCTCAAGCATGCAGAAAAACATCTTGCTGCTCTGCAAACTATGTTATGGATCCTAGAAGTCACCTAAAACCTCTTGTGTCCTTTCTTTCACATCCCTGATAGGATGCTGCTGTACACCACCTTGGGTGGGCACGACCAGCGCCAGAGACCTCTACCACAGGCTTCCCATCCCCTGCCCTCTCATTACTCCCCAGCACAACAGCTTATCCTCTTTAAAATAAAGCCAGGGCCAACCTTTTAAAGGCTGAGACTTTTAAGGTTTTAATGGCACAGTTTGCATCATTATTTTTGGTGCAAAGAAATATGCTGTCACTTCAACAGAAATAGCGGAGGGAAAGGGGAAACATCTTTGGATGAAGATCCTTCTGGTGATGATTTACAGACCAAGAAAGAAGAAGGAAATTTCAGCAAATTTAGTATATAGCTTGCATATCTACATTTTTAAAAAGTACCTTTATACATTGATAAGATCATTTATTTTATGTAAAGATTATTAGAAAGTTCAGCTGGATTCATTACAGTACACAAGAGTAAACACCTATCTGAACTATTCTATTTCTTTTGCAATATAAAATTTGTTGAATGTACAAGAAAAAATTATCCATTAGGATATGGAATATTTTAGGGGTTGGGGGAAGGATTTGGCAACGATTGCTTTGATTTAATCCAAGAGATAACGCTTGAAGCTATTAATGAACTAACATGAAAAACTAAAATGATATATATATATATATATATATATATATATATATATATATATACACACATTTTTTTTTTTTTTAAAGCCAGGGTGAGAGTGTCATGTTGTCACCACTGATGTCAGCTCAGCCTTGGCTGGTCTTAAGCACCATGTTTTCACTGCTTAGCTTGTGGGAAATAACTAGAAGATACAACTAACAATTGATACTTACAAACCATTTTATAATTTACAAAATAGTATTATATATTTTATTAACCCCCATGTCATTATTATACCTATTTTAAGATTAAATGGAGGCTCAGTAGGATTAAGTCAAGTGTGCAAAGCTAATCCATCCTCCTGACCCTTCATTTTTGGCCCATATACTGTCTCTTTGTGTGACATGGCTCTGCATCCTCTCAAATAGACTACAAGGTTCAGCTCATCTCTGAGTTACCTCTTGACCTGTCGATAGCCCAAGCACACCTCTTTCTATTTGGCTTATAGCACTCTATTTCACTGTAATAACTCACCTCTCTGTGTGCTAACCTAGGTCATCCTACACACAACGGCTAGCACAGATCATGGCTCCTATCAAGCCATCATGAGTGGTTCTTCAGTAAAGAAGTGGGTGACCTTGAAAAGAAAACATAAGCTAAACAGCATTGGTGAATAACCACTGCTTTCCCTGGTCCATTTGTAACTCTCTAGCTATCAGGATTTCCAGTCTGCATGTTCATAGATTGATTTCTGAAAGGGGAAGGCCTCAGGGCTTGGATTGACCGGCAGAATACACTGCAGGTTACACTACAGGGGAGACTGGCACTTAGGAAATGGAAGTTTCATAGGCAGATAATCTCTCTTGGACCTTTGGGTTTGAAGGAAAAAGGGGCAGGAAGGAGAACAGAATTTTTACAGCCTTGTATATAAAGATCTTCTTGTAAAACCAAACTTCAAAGGGATAGAGAATATCCCTTCTTTCCAAGGAGTTTCATTAATTATCACTGCATCTCTGCAAGGGAGACACACTGGAAGGAATATTTCTCAAATGAATAAACTGAGTGTGAAATGGTTTGATTACTGGCAAAACAGAAAAATACAACATGGTCTAATTCCAGACTTCTAATGTGCCAGCAACCTCCACCAGGCCATTCAGATACTCATTAAAGAAACTTTGATGGAGACCCTGGTTTATGTCAGGCACTGAGCTGAGAGCCAGAAAATACAGTCCCTGGCCTACAGGATCCCCCATGTCACCTGGTCACTGGTGAAGTTCACAAAGAGTCTAAAGAGACAAACAAATGCCTGTGACAAGATGTGCTAAGTCCAGGGATATGAGAATGAACAAACCGCAAAGGGATTGTAGAGAGGAGACTGATTACTTTCTCCTGGGAAGATTAAAAAAGACGTTAACCGAAATCTTTAGTTCATCAGGACATTTTGAGAGCTGGCATTAGCAAAGTTCTGGATTAACACTTTGTATGAATCCGTTAAATGAGGACAAGGCCTCCCTCTGCAGTTCTGCATTTTCACTGTCTTACAGAATTAGTTACCCACACCTCACCCCCATCAGCGACTGGAAATGTACTAATATTTATATGCTACTTACCGTGTGCTATGCTAATGTGGTTACACGAATTATCTCATTGACTTCTCACAACAAAAAAATATATTTGTATCTGCATTTTATAAATGAAGAAGGTTAGAGGGATTAAAGTAACATGAGAGAATCAGCTTCCAGGTCACTCTGGTATTTTGAGAAAAGCAGTCTCCTCTTAAATTAATGAGGATGATAAGTTGTTTTGGTCACTGTCTATTATAGAGTTACACAAATTAGCATTCATTTTTGAAGCTTAGAAATTAATTAATAGCATTTGTTGAATTAAATACAATTAATATTGACCTTTCATGTAAACTTGTTCCTGCCTCTCTGTAACATCCAAACTGCCCCTTCCCCCTCTGGGTAGAAATGTAAATAAAATAACTACTTGCACATCATATTACAGGCCGTATAGTTGAGTTGATGGACAATGGTCCCACAATTTCTGAACACCTTTCATCTAAGCATTAATAAGAGTAAGAATAAGTAAGAGTTATACTTTAAAAGGCAGCTTTTTCCCCTTTAAGCTTTAGCTCGAAATATCCTTGACTGGGTGTGTTAAACCAAAGCACCTAATTAGAGATGACTTAGAGTAATGCCTTTCTTTGTCACTTAATATCCTCTAACCACGAAAATCCTGAGGTTTTTTACCTGTACCACAGAAACCTCATTTCCAAGGACATGTAATCACTGCAGGCTTTCAGCCTCCTGAACTCAGACAATGTGAATTCCAGGACTCATCTCCGCTACTCCCATCAAGGAAAATTCCTGATAGCACCATTCTTCTAGCAGAGTTAAGTAGAATTCCACAACAGATATCCATTTAGAGAAAGGCAACTTGCCAATGATGTAATTATTCAGAGAGTCAATCTAGATGGCATTTAATGCTCAACTTTTAGCCTCAAATTGCCTCTATTCAGTATGTGACACTGAGCTGTTTATTTTCTTATTCATTTCTTTTGAGACAAGGTTTCACTATGCTGCCCAGGCTGGCTTCAAACTCTTGGTTTCAAGCAATCCTCCCATCTCAGCCTCTGAGTGATTGGGATTAAAAGTGTCAGTCACCACACACCGCCTGGGTTAGTTATTTAAATGTGCTGAATCTAACTTACCTCATTAAACTTGCTGACTCCAGCTTACTTCATTACAAAACAACTGGTGGAGACTACAAGTTGCCCAGAGACCCGCTGGGTTTAGTTAAGATTTCAGGAAGACTGAACGTCTATAAACACCCAGTGCCAGTACCAAAATCCTTTCTCCCCTTTTTCTTACAGTTGTAAGATGATAGGCAAGTACACAGCTGTTCCACCAGACTCTATAGAATGGAAAGTTAGAGTTCTCTATGTCCCTAGCCCAGGACATAGGGAAACTGGAAGTGCCCTCCCTCATGCTCTTTTTCCCCTTTCTCCTGCAGCAGTTGTGGGAGCCCGTGTGGAGGACCCACCCTACTATCCTGGACCTCTGGATATTAATATGGAACTGAGGCATATACTTACCAGATTCATGAGAAGAATAAATTTCTACCCTGTTTGAGTCATTACATTTTTTTGGTTATTTATATAAATAATAGTATCTAAATCTACACCTATAAGGATTCAAAAAAGGTAATGCCTGAGCTCTTAGCACAGTGCCCAGCACATAACATCACTAAGCATCAGCTGGTCCTGGGAGAAGACAATGTGGGATTAAGAAGGGGGCCTTGAGTGCAGAGTATGTGTTCACCTTTTGGCTGTGTTTCCTAAGAACTGTGTACATTGAGAGCTGTTTTGCAACAGGGAAAGAAAGAAATAAGAAGTTTTCTTCCTATTTAAGACCTGCCTGAGAAAAGCTGAGGGCAAAGCTGGGAATTCTTGCCATGGTCACACTGATACTAGTTCATTTATGTAGCAAAAGCACACTTCTGCAGAGTTCTAAGTTCTGTGACTCAGAGGCCTTCATTTGACCCAGAAAACCTCCAGCCAGATTATAGAAGACATAAGGTCAAATAGATAAGAATCTAAAAGTCAAACACAAGTCTCTAATTAATGCCAGAAATCTGCCCTTTCCAGCTTCAGGTTGGTCATAGTTGACTGTTAAATGAACTATAGTTCATTCATTTCCTAGTACATTTAGCTTACAATTCAGCGTGATAACGAAGGGAAGTAATGGCACTCATGATTTAAAATAGCCAGTAATACAAAAATAATTTTATTTGGCTTTGGAATTGTGTGCATGGAGCGTGCACATGTATGTTTGCCATTTCATCGTATGCATGGGACATGCCCCTTCCCAAAGAGTGAAGAACAATCACTCCACGTCTTTTTTGTTGTCATGAATTTTATTTTTCCTGTGATTAACTTTAAAAAGGATTAAAATCATTTCCTTCTGTACTAGTATAATTGTGTGAAATCATTTCTGGACTGGCATTCTAACTAATAGACATGCAAACATCTTTTAAAACTTCCCCAAAACCATAAGCGTTCTTGGAAATATCAACTGTGTCCCCTACAGTACAATCACGAGCTCCGCCCTGACTGTAGATGAAGGAGAGTGCCCAGGAGCTGTGCTGTCCATTGACTCCGCTCCACCCTGCTGTCTTCCATATGGGGCCCTATTGTAAAAGGAGGGTCAATCTGGAGGCCTAAAATTCTTTAATGAACCATTTTTAGTTTGGTTTTTGCATGATTAGAGTTCATTTCAGTTCATTTTTAGTGGGGCTCTTCAGGAAGAAGGTATTTAAGGACTATGGGAAACTATTTGTTTCCTAACCTTTTGACCCAAGTTGAGGGTCTGGTTTCTCCAGGCGTGTTCTATTATCAACAATGGGATTTACCCAGACCACAGGGAGGTACAGAAGGGTTAATTAACATGGGGAGGGAAGAAAACAGCCTGTACTCCATACCTACTGATAAGAAAGCTGCAGCATCACCTCCTAAATCAGTTCCTGGAAACTCAAAGAAAGTTGGGCCAGTAAACACCATTTAATATATCCCCTACCTTTTAAATGCCTCTCTCAAACCCTCACATTCTGCTGGTGTTAAAAGCAATTGGGCAGCATCTAATAAAGGTGAAGATGTACATCCCTAAGGATCTAGTAATTCTACTCATATATAGACAAGCAGACACACACACATTTATAGATGCATACATACACGTACAGGGTGGCCATAAGGGATATGTGTATGTGTGTGCATTTTTAAAAAAATAATTGCCTAATTTAAATTGCACATGAACTTTATGTGTGTATGTATATAAACACACACATACACATATATATACACCATAGACATATATATATATGCTATATGCATATGATATATATATGTATATATATGCAAGCTCACCAATACACAGAAAACCATGTACAGATAGGTGTTTATTGCCATAATGTTTAAGTAAAGAAAACAACAAACAGTCTAAATGTCTATTAATAGGGGAAGGGGAAAAAAAATTTAATTCAATGACCAGCTACATTCAGTAAAAATCTATGTATTTTTGTTTATAAGAATCTATAAATATGACTAACTATAAAAACACAATGAAAGAAAAAAGCCAGTGGTGGACTTATCTGCTCACTATAAGACCACTTTTATAAAAACCTACTCTTGCTAAACAAAATTAAGTATTGGTAATGGATATTCATAGCTCTTGCTAGAGATATCCAGGATATTATTTTCAAAAATATGTGCAGGGATAGTGGCTCAAATTCCAGGTCGGAGGTTATCTTAGGCCAGAAATAAGAAGGTAAAAAGAAGAAAGGGCTCAAGGAGACATACCAGGTAACTCAAAAAAAAATTCTAATATTTTATTTCTTATAGAAAGATCTGAACAAATCTGGCAACATATTAAAAATTTTTAAAGCTCTGTGGGGCATTTGAGCATTCATTACATAATTTTCTAATGCCTAAAATATAGGCATTATGCCAAAATGTCCTTCAACCCAGGAGTGGATTGGTAAGCTATGGTATATGTATACCATGGAATATTACTCAGCCATCAAAAATAATGGAGACTTTGCAGTGTTTGTAGGAACTTGGATGGAGGTGGAACATATTATTCTTAGTGGAACATCACAGGAATGGAGAAGCATGAATCCTATGTACTCAACTTTGATTTGAGGACAATTAATGACAATGAATGACACAGTGGGGCATGGGGGAAGGAGAGAGCAGACAGAGAAGGAGGGAGGTGGTCAGGGAAAGAAAACCAAAAAAAAAGAAAAGAAAATAGTGACTAACTTTCATATAAATTGGATTCAATTTTGAGCAAAGTACATTACTTAAACAATAATTTTTTAATTCAACTTGTCAATATGTTGTTTAGGACATAAGTGCAACATGTTTGTAATTTCCCTTTATAAGAATATATTTTCTCCAATTTCAATATTAGGTGTATCCAGATCAAGTAGAATGATATTGAAATATTTCTTCTTTTTTTATTGTTTATAAGATTTCTGGAATTGCTTGTCTTGTAAAATCATTGTGGTCTATGAGTTTATGATAGTTTGAACTTT
>CAUYON010138352.1:0-23680 GCA_963573935.1 Arctocebus calabarensis | reverse complement strand
ACACTGCTCACAGCAACCTCCAGCTCTTGGGCTCAAGCGATTCTCTTGCCTCAGCCTCCCTAGTAGCTGGGACTACAGGCGCCCGCCACAGCGCCCGGCTATTTTTTTGTTTTGCAGTTCGGCCGAGGCCGGGCTTGAACCCGACACCTTCGGTATATGGGACCGGCGCCCTACTCGCTGAGCCACAGGAGCCGCCCAGCCCGGCCCATTTTTGGCTGGTATAGCCCCAGAAAATCCACTGCAGTTTTTTGTGTTTGTTTGTTTGTTTTTTCTGAGACAGGGTCTCACTATGTCACCCTCCATAGAATGCCGTGGCGTCACAGCTCACAGCAACCTCCAATTCTTGGGCTTAAGCGATTCTCTTGCCTCAGCCTCCCAAGTAGCTGGGACGACGGGCGTTGTGCGCCAGGCTATTTTGTTGTTGTTGCAGTTGTCGTTGTTTAGCTGGCCCGGGCCGGGCTGGAACCTGCTCGCCTCGGTGCATGTGGCCGTAACCACTGTGCACTTGTTATTGTCCCGTAATGTAGTACCACTAATATGCCCATCATCACAGGTGATGCCAGTTATTGAATTGAGAATGGTTATTATTGGATCCCATTGTGTGTACCTGACATAGGTACTCCACGAAGAGTGGGTTTACAAGCCAGGTGTTGGTTTTTGACCTATTTAGAAACATAAATACCAAGCCCTGGAACTAAAACCTTGGTTTTCAAACTTGAATGTGCATCAGAATCCGTGAAGAGCTTGTTGAACAGATTATGGGGCCCTATCTAGAGTTTGAGGTGGACTCAAGACCTGGAATTTATAACAATCTCCAGGGAGTTCCTGCTGCTACTAGAAGTGGTTCAGGACTATATATGACAGCCACAGAACTAAGGCATGTGAAAAGTCATATATATAAATTAAAGTGAAAACTGGAAAAATAGAAGCTCTTCGGGAGGCAGGGTGTAGTGGTTCACGCCTGTAATCCTAGCACTCTGGGAGGCCGAAGCAGAAGGATTGCTTGAGCTCAGGAGTTGGGGACCAACCTGAGCCAGAGCCAGACCGCCTCTCTACTAAAAATAGAAAAATTAGAGGGGCGTTGTAGCCGGCGCCTGTAGTCCCAGCTACTTGGGAGGCTGAGGGAAGGAGATAGCTCAAACCCACGAGTTTGAAGTTACTGTGAGCTATTACGCCATTGCACTCTACCCAGGGTGGCAGAGAAAGACTGTCTCAAAAAAGAAAGAAAGAAACCTCCTTGGGAAAATGGGGCAGCAGAAAGTCAACTTTGTCTGGTCCTAATAGGCACTCAATAAATATTGAAAGAATAAATGAGTCAAAATAAGATTAAAATGTTTTAAGTGGAAATTAAGTGTAAAAGGCAATTTGAACATGATTACTAGGATTTACAGTAAGATGGTTTTAATGCTAAGTGGCACTTTTTTTTGTTTTTGTAGAGACAGAGTCTCGCTTTCTTGCCCTCAGTAGAGTGCCGTGGCATCACACAGCTCACAGCAACCTCCAACTCCTGGGCTTAGGCGATTCTCTTGCCTCAGCCTCCCGAGTAGCTGGGAATACAGGCGCGGGCCACAATGCCCGGCTATTTTTCTGTTTTGCAGTTCCACCGAGGCCGGGTTGGAACCCGCCACCTTCAGTGTATGGGGCCGGCACCCTACTCGCTGAGCCACAGCCTGCCTGTAAGTAGTACTTTGAATAGAACTGCACATCTCCAACTCCTGGGCTTATTAGGAACCCAGTGGCACAGCAGAAGACAAGGAGCAAGCCAGCCAGCCTAAGGTGCATCTGTATTTACAGCCACTCCCTATTTCTCCCATCAAGCCTGAGCTCCAGCTCCTGTCAGATCAGCAGTGGCATTAGATTCTGTAAGAACACTCACCCCTCTGTAAATTGCACATGGGAAGGATCTAGGTTGTAGGCTCCTTATGAGATTCTAATGCCTGATGATATGAGGCAGATGACATAATTATAGAAATAAAGTGCTCAATAAATTTAATACACTTGAATCATCCAGAAACTATCTCCCCAGCCCCTAATTCATGGAAATTTTGTCCTCATTGAAACCAGTCCCTGATGCCAAAAAAGTTGGGGATCACTGGACTAGAACATTTGGGGATAAATAATAAAAGTGTAATTTTAGAAGTTTAGATTTCATCTATTTTCCTCACCTAATCAGTTATAATTTTTTTTTTTTTTGAGACAGAGCCTCAAGCTGTCACCCTGGATAGAGTGCCATAGTGTCATAGCTCACAGCAACCTCAACCTCTTGGGTTCAAGTGATCCTCTTGCCTCAGCCTCCTGAGTAGCTGGAACTATAGGTGCCCGCCACAGGCCTAGCTATTTTTTAGAGATGGGGTCTTGCTCTTGTTCTTGCTCAGGCTGGTCTCCAACTCCTAAGCTCAAAGCAATCCACCCGACTCAGCCTCCCAGAGTGCTAGAATTACAGGCACGAGCCACCTCATCTAGCCAGAAAAATGTATTATTATAAATATATCACAAGTATACAGTCTTAGAAAAAGTGACCAAAATTGTGACATCAGTAAGAGAAATAACCACTAGAGGTGAATCTTTCAGTGGAGGCGCAAAGCAGAAGGGAATTTTTTTTTTTTTATGCTTATATGGAATGTAGAAGGGAATTTCTTGAATTTTTGCCCCAGGAAACTAAAGGGGAATTTTTTTTTTTTAAGACAGTCTCACTATGTTGCCCTCAGCAGAGTACCGTAGCATCACAGCTCACAGCAACCTGTAACTCTTGGGCTTAAGTGATTCTCTTGCCTCAGCCTCCCAAGTAGCTGGGACTACAGGCGCCCACCACAACGCCCGGCTATTTTTCTTTTCTTTTTTTTTTTTTTGTAGAGACAGAATCTCACTTTATTGCCCTCGGTAGAGTACCGTGGCGTCACACAGCTCACAGCAACCTCCAACTCCTGGGCTTAGGCGATTCTCTTGTGTCAGCCTTCCAAGTACCTGGGGACCCGGTTGTTGCAGTTTTTCCAGGGATGGGTTTGAACCCACCACCCTCAGTATATGGGGCTGGCGCCCTTCTCATTGAGCCACAAGTGCCGCCCCAGCTATTTTTCTTTTGTCGCGGTTGTCATTGTTGTTTAGCTGGCCTGGGTTGGGTTTGAACCCACCAGCCTCAGTGTATGTGGCTGGAGCTGTAACCACTGTCCTGTGGGCACCAACAAGACTAGAGGGGAATTTTTTAATTCCAGTTCTCTCTCATTCCAGCTCTCTTGGCCAGTCTTTGCTTCCTCATCTGTGAAATAAGGAAACTATATCAGATGATCTCTTTCAAGTTTAAAAAGATCAGAATTTTGAAATATCCTCTCAAAAATTTCCCTCTGTGATCATAAATTATATAAACCCTTCTAGCAGAGCCCTCTAGTGGTCCTAAAAGGAGTCAACCATATACATAGGTCATGATAAGAAGAATTATTAGTATAACATAAATCATATGATACAATATGTAACGCAGATCATAGATTGTTTTTTTTCTGAGACAGAGTCTCACTATGTCTCCCTTGGTGGGTGCTATGGGGGTCACAGCTCACAGCAACCTCAAACTCTTGGGCTTAAGTGATTCTCTTGTGTCAGCCTCCCAAGTAGCTGGGATTACAGGCGCCCACCACAACTCCCGGCTATTTTTTTGTTTCAGTTGTCATTGTTGTTTAGCTGGCCCAGGCTGGGTTCGATCCTGCAGCCTGAGTGTATTGGCCAGCGCCTTACCCGCTGAGCTACGGGTAGAGCTGCTCCATATCATAGGTTCTTCAGTATTATGATTTAGTCATGATTAGCTTCATTAGCTAACGAATTAAATAAATATTTATTGACTTCCTAGTATGTGCCAAGCATAAGCTGAGCTCTAGAGGCATGTCAGTGAACAGGAGATAAAAATCCCTGGAATTGGCCTCTTTGCCTCCTTGCCCTAGCAATGGAGGCGCTTTCTCTCTCTGTGGCAAATGTATCCTTCTTTGTAAGCTTTCTTACTTTGTAATCCTGTCTTTCTCTTCCTTGATAAACATTGTTTCACACTTGCCTTAAAAAAAAAAAAAAGCCCCTAGAATTGTGAGATATACATTCTAGGATGGATGTGGAGAATTAATCTCAAACTAGGGACTACAGACACTTAGAGAATCCCTGGGATGTTTTTTGGGGTTGACCTGCAATGTCCAAATATGTCATAATGATACTAAGACATTATTTTCTTTTTTCTGTGTTGGAATTTGCACCAAGGCTGATATCGTTAAAAGTTTTTCCCAGGGTGGTGCCTGTGGCTCAAAGGAGTAGGGCACTGGCTGCATATGCCAGAGCTGGTGGGTTTAAACCCAGCCACGGCCCAAAACCACACACAAAAAAGTTTTCCCTTACCTGCTACAGTTTTTTGTTTTTTTTTTAGGCAGAGCCTCAAGCTATCACCCTGGATAGAGTGCCGTGGCATCACAGCCCACAGCAAACTCCAATTCCTGGGCTCAAGCGAGTCTCCTGCCTCCGCCTCCCAAGCAGCTGGGACCACAGGCGCCCACCACAACGCCCGGCCACTTCTTGGTTGCAGCCGTCATTGTTGTTTGGCGGGCCCAGGCTGGATTGGAACCCGCCCTCTCAGGTGCACGTGGCTGGCACTCCAACCCGTTGAGCCGCAGGCGCCAAGCCACTTGCTACAGTTTTTATCATTTTGTTTCTTAGATTTGAATCTTTTATCCAGAGTGAGTTAATTTTTGTAAGTGGTAAAAAATGTGAGTCCAGTTTTAGTCTTTTACATGTGACTAACAAGTTCTCCCAGCACTGTTTATTTAACAGGGATTCTTTTTCCAAGTGTATGCTTTTGTTTGATTTATCAAAGAAAAAATATGGAATGCTTCATGAATTTGCATGTCATCCTTGCACAAGGGAACCAAGCTAATCTTTTCTATATCATTCCAATTTTAGTATACGTGCTGCCAAAGGATACACAATCCAGCTGTGTTCTATTAAGGTATCAAAGAGACTTTGTTTTGAAAATAGTTACTGTTCACTAAAGATACAATGTTTATGGGGTGGTGCCTGTGGCTCAGTCACTAACGTGCCAGCCCCAAATACGAGAGTGGCGGGTTCAAACCCAGCTCTGGCTTGAAATGCAACAAAAAAATAGCCGGGGGTTGTGGTGGGCGCCTGAGGTCCCAGCTCCTTGGGAGGCCGAAGCAAGAGAATCGCCTAAGCACAGGAGTTTGAGGTTACTGTGAGCTGTGTGATGCCACAGCACTCTACCGAGGGCAATAAAGTGAGACTGTCTCTACAAAAAAAAAAATATATATATATATATAATATTTATGTTAGCATGTAATGGTTTTTTTATACTTACACATTAGTAACTATTTCAATAATTTCTAAGTTTTATTGTCTATTCTTTCTATTCCTTTTTTTTTTTTTTTTTTTTTTTTGCAGTTTTTGGCTGGGGCTGGGTTTGAACCCGCCACCTCTAGCATATGGGGCTGGCGCCCTGTTCCTTTGAGCCACAAGCACTGCCCAAAGTTTTCTTTTCTTTTTTTTTTTTTTTTTTGAGACAGAGCTTCAAGCTGTCAACCTGGATAGAATGCTGTGGCATCACAGCTCACAGCAACCTCCAATTCCTGGGCCTAAGCGAGTCTCTTGCCTCTGCTTCCCAAGTAGCTGGGACCACAGGCACCTGCCACAATGCCCGGCTATTTTTTTTGGTTGTAGCCATCATTGTTGTTTGGCGGGCCGGGGCTGGATTTGAGCCCGCTAGCTCAGGTGTACATGGCTGGCGCCTTAGCCCATTGAGCCACAGGTGCCAAGCCCAAAGTTTTATTTTCTAATACAACATTCATAGATATGACAGACAAAGGATCTCTGGAATCTTCAATATTTTTGAAGAGCATCTAGGTGTTCTCTGTTAGATAGGAGGCTTAGATCTAAAACATCACACAGAATATGTAATTTCCACAAACATTATATACGTGACAATTGTGAAATTGCTTTTACATTGAATGGAGAAAAGTTCATCAAGTAATTCTTCTTTTTTTTTTTTTTTTTGAGACAGAGCCTCAAGCCGTCACCCTGGATAGAGTGTCGTGGCATTGCAGCTCACAGCAACCTCCAATTCCTGGGCTCAAGCGAGTCTCCTGCCTCCGCCTCCCAAGCAGCTGGGACTACAGGCGCCTGCCACAACGCCCGGCCATTTTTTGGTTGCAGCCGTCATTGTTGTTTGGCGGGCCCGGGGGCTGGATTCGAACCCACCAGCTCAGGTGTACATGGCTGGCGCCCCGTTGAGCCACAGGCGCCGAGCCAAGTAATTCTTCTAATGTCCCCAGAGTTTTGATGTTTTGATTCAAGTTTAAAAAAATGGTTGGCAATTGTAATAGGGTAGAAAGCAGAGACCAGATCAGAAGCCAAGACACATGCTTCAAGGCAGGGACAATGAACAGAAATTTATACTGAGCAGGATAGCTAAATGTACATACTTAACAAGCTATAGGAGGAGTCATAAATATTTATGGAAGGAGAAATATGCACCTACATAATTAAGATTTATGCCATGTTATAGGGTCTGTGTGCAGAAAATGGCTGCCCTCTGGTGTCAAAAGGTGAAGCAATGGACACGAAAACCCTCTGTGCCCCTGCTCTGTAGGATGGGTAAAACTACTCTGTGGTTGTTGTGGCTGGGCGCCTGTAGTCCCAGCTACTTGGGAGCCTGAGGCAGGAGAATCGCTTAAGGCCAGGAGTTTGAGGTCGCTGTGAGCTGTGACGTCACAGCGCTCTACCTCGGGTGACAGCTTGAGACTCTGTCTCAAAGAAAAAAAATAAAAAAGGGCGGCGCCTGCGGCTCAGCGAGTAGGGCGCCAGCCCCATATACCAAAGGTGCTGGGTTCAAACCCAGCCTTGGCTTTACTGCAAAACAGAAAAATAGCCGGGCCCTGTGGCGGACGCCTGTAGTCCCAGCAACTTGGGAGACTGAGACAAGAGAATCGCCTAAGCCCAGGAGCTGGAGGTTGCTGTGAGCAGTGATGCCATAGCTCTCGACCAAGGGCGACAAAGTGAGACTCTGTCTCTACAAAAAAAAAAAAAAAATGAGGCGGCGCCTGTGGCTCAAAGGAGTAGGGCGCCGGCCCCATATGCCAGAGGTGGTGGGTTCAAACCCAACCCCGGCCAAAAACTGCAAAAAACCCCCAAAAGAACAACAACAAAAAAAATGCGAAAGGGGCGGGGCGGGGCGGGGCTTCCAGGACAGACTCGCCCCGCCTGGGCGCTCCTGTTGCGTCACTAGCCAGCGCCGAAGCCGGAAGTGCTGCTCTGGCACTGTTTCTTCTGACCCGAGGCGCCTATTACGTTATCATTCTGAGCCGAAGCAGGAAGTGAGAACGCTACTGGTGCGCGCCGGGCGCTGTTTCTTCTCTGGCTCCAGGACACCCGGCGGCGGAGGTGGCGGCGGAGGTGGCGGCGGCGGCGGCGGCGCAGGGTGTTTTAATTAAAGTAGGTGATGAAAAGGACTGTTGGAAAGTGAAAACTTTAGATGAAATTCTTCAGGAAATGAAACGAAGGAAGAAACAGGAGGAGAAAGCAGAGATAAAACGCTTAAAATTCTGATGCCGGGATTCCAAGAGAGATTCCCTTGAAGAAGGAGAACTAAGAGATAATCGCATGGAGACCACGATAAGGAACTCACCATATAGAAGAGAGGATTCTATGGAAGACAGAGGAGAGGAAGATGATTCTTTGGCTATCAAACCACCACAGCTAATGTCTCGGAAAGAAAAAGTTCATCACAGAAAAGATGAAAAGAGAAAAGAGAAACGTAGGCATTGCAGCCATTCAGCAGAAGGGGGGGAAGCATGCGAGAGTGAAAGAAAAGGAACGAGAACACAAACATCGGAAACGACATCGAGAAGAACAGGACAAAGCTCGCTGGAAGTGGGAAAGACAGTAGAGGAGAGAGATGGCGAGAAAGCACTCCAGGAGAGAGAGAAATCGCCTTGAGCAATTATTAGAAAGGAAGCGAGAACGGGAGCTCAAGATGCGAGAGCAGCAGAAGGAGCGGGAGCGGCGGGCTGAGGAGTGGGGCGAGGCCCGCAGGGAAGACTCTGCACATCATCAAACCGTGCGAGAGGACTTTGGCGACAAGGCCAAGGCTGGCCACTGGACCTGTAACCTACTCCAGCAGTCCAGGGAATGCTTCGAGCTGGGAGACAGCCGGAAGCCAATAAAAGAAGAGAAAATGGAAGAAAGAGACCTGCTGTCTGACCTGCAGGACATCAGTGACAGTAAGAGGAAAACCAGCTTGGCAGAATCCTCCTCAGAATCAGGGTCAGGTTCTGAGGAGGAAGAGGAAGGGAGAACCAGTGAAGAATCAGAGGAGGAGGAGGAAGAGACTGAGACCAACTCTGAGGAGGCCTCAGAGCAGTCAGTGGAAGAAGTAAGTGAGGAAGAAATGAGTGAGGATGAAGAGCAACAAAATGAAAACCACCTCTTGGTTGTTTCAGAGTCACGATTTGACTGGAAAAGTGAAGAAGGGTGGGTGAGGGCAGCCCACAGAGCAGTGCCCTAATGGAAGGGGACTGTGTGCCCAACTCCCCAGCCTTGTCACCCAGCGAGCTCAAGCAGGAGCTGCCCAAGTATCTGCCAGCCCTGCAGGGCTGCCGTAGCGTGGAGGAGTTCCAGTGCCTGAACAGGATTGAGGAAGGCACCTATGGGGTGGTGTACAAGGCAAAGGACAGGAAGACAGATGAAATTGTAGCTCTGAAGCGGTTGAAAATGGAGAAGGAGAAGGAGGGCTTCCCAATCACATCGCTGAGGTAAATCAACATCATCCTCAAGGTCCAGCACCCCAACATTGTCACTGTCAGGGAGATCGTGGTGGGCAGCAACATGGATAAAATCTACATTGTGATGAACTACATGGAGCATGACCTCAAGAGCCTGATGGAGACCATGAAGCAGCCCTTCCTGCCAGGGGAGGTGAAAACCCTGATGATCCAGCAGCTGCGTGGAGTGAAGCACCTACATGACAACTGGATCCTGCACCGAGACCTCAAGACATCCAACCTGCTGCTGAGCCACACCGGCATCCTCAAGGTGGGCGACTTTGGGCTAGCACGGGAGTATGGGTCCCCTCTGAAGACCTACACCCCTGTTGTGGTGACCCTATGGTACCGTGCCCCAGAGCTCCTGCTTGGTGCCAAGGAATATTCCACAGCTGTGGACATGTGGTCAGTGGGCTGCATTTTTGGGGAGCTGCTGACTCAGAAGCCTCTGTTCCCTGGGAAGTTGGAAATTGATCAGATCAACAAAGTGTTCAAGGACCTGGGGACCCCCAGTGAGAAAATCTGGCCTGGCTACAACAACCTCCCAGCAGTGAAGAAGATGACCTTCAGAGAGTACCCCTATAACAACCTCCGCAAGCGCTTTGGGGCCCTGCTATCGGACCAGGGCTTTGATCTCATGAACAAGTTTCTGACCTACTACCCTGGGAGGAGGATCAATGCTGAAGATGGCCTCAAGCACGAGTATTTTCGAGAGAGCCCCCTCCCAATCGAGCCCTCCATGTTCCCCACGTGGCCTGCCAAGAGCAAGCAGCAGTGGGTGAAGCAGGGTACCAGCCCACGGCCCCCTGAGGTAGGCCTTGGCTACAGCCAGCTGGGCGATGACTACCTGAAGGGGGCTGGCTTCCACCTCACTACCACAAACCAGGGGGCCTCAGCGGCAGGTCCTGGCTTTAGCCTCAAGTTCTGAAGGTCCAAGGGGCCCAGCCAAGTCCCAGCCTCAGGGAGGAGGGACCTGACCCTGACGTGGACGCAGCTGCAGTGGCGGGAGGCACTCAAGTTTTGGAATGCCTTGTCTTGCTTGGTTTTCTGTGTTTTATTTTTATATCATTTTGGTTTGTAAATTTGTAGCATTAAATCACATTTTCCTTGTGGAAAAAAAAAAAGGGTGGTGCCTGTGGCTCAGTGAGTAGGGCGCTGGCCCCATGTACCAAGGGTGGCGGGTTCAAACCCGGCCCCGGCCAAACTGCAAACAACAGACTAGCTGGGCATTGTGGCGGGCACCTGTAGTCCCAGCTACTTGGGAGGCTGAGGCAAGAGAATCGCCTAAGCCCAGGAGTTGGAGGTTGCTGTGAGCTGTGACTGCACAGCACTCTACCAAGGGCAACAAAGTGAGACTCTTTGTCTCTAAAAAAACAAACAAACCTCTGGCTATTACCAAAGGAGGGAGTATAAAAAGTAAGTTTGGCCTCCTGTCCTGTCATGGCTGAGAACTCAGTTTTAAGGTTTCTCTGGGGTCCCCGTTTGGCAAGAAGGGGGACCATTTAGTCAGCAGGGAACTTAGGATTTTCATTTAGGTCACAGGCTATTGTAAATAATGCTGCCATGAACATTAGTACACAAATATCTGTGTGCGTCTGTGCTTTCAATTCTTTAGAGTATATGCCCAGAAATGAAATTGCTAGATAATTTGGTAATTCTTTTTTGGAATTATTTAGAAAGCAGGTCTAGATCTGTCACCCAGGATGGAGTACAGTGGCGTGGTCATAGGTCAACTCTTTGGGATATATACCTAGAAGTGAAATTGCTGGATAATTTGCTAATTCTTTTTTGGAATTATTTAAAAACCAGGTCTCAGGGCAGCCCCTGTGACTCAAAGGAGTAAGGTGCCAGCCCCATATGCCAGAAGTGATGGGGTTCAAATCCAGCCCCGGCCAAAAACTGCAGGAAAAAAAAAAAATCAGTCCTTTGGGCAGCATCCTTGGCTCATCGAGTAGGGTGGGGGCCCCCATATACCCGAGGTGGCAGGTTCAAACCCATCCTCAGCTGAACTGCAAAAACAGAAAAATAGCCAGGCGTTGTGGCGCGTTCCTGTGGTCCCAGCTACTCGGGAGGCTGAGGCAAAAGAATCACCTAAGCCCAGGAGTTGGAGGTTGCTGTGAGCTGTGTGACAATGCGGCACTCTACCAAGGGTGACAAAATGAGACTGTCTCTACAAAAAAAAACAAACCAAACCAGGTCTTAACTCACTCTCTCTCAGACTGGAGTACAGTGGTACAATGATAGGTCAGTGCATCCTCAAACTCCTGGGCTCAAAGAATCTTCCTGTATTCTGTTGTTTAGAGTCATCACTATTGTGATTGCTGGCTGTTTAGCTTTCACGTAACAGTGACTATTCATTTTGAGCCTTGAGCCTGTAGTTTTCATTCATACAAGTAAATCCATGTCTCAGCATTCTGGGAGGGGGGGGGTTGTTGTTTTTATTTGGGCTTTTGTTTTGTTTTCAGACAAAGTCTCTGCTGTGTTGCCTGGGCTAGAGTACGATGGTGTCATCACAGTTTACTGCAACCTTAAACTCCTCTGCTCAAGCAATCCTCCTGCCTCAGCCTCCCCAGTAGCTGGCACTACAAACATCTGACACCAAGCCTGTTGAATTTTCATATTTTTTGTAGAAACAGGGTCTAGGCTGTGCTGCCCTATTGCCCAGGCTAGTCTCAAACTCCTGACCTCGAGCCATCCTCCCACCAGGGCTTCTCAAAGTGCTAGGATTTTTTTTTTTTTTTTTGAGACAGAGTCTCACTCTGTTGCCCTGGGTAGAGTACCATGATGTCATACCTCATAGCAACCTCAAACTCTTGGGCTCAAGTGATTCTCTTGCTTCAGCCTCCCAAGTAGCTGAGACTACAGGTGCCCGCCACAACACCCAGCAAAAGTGCTAGGATTTTAGGTGTAAGCCACCACACCCAGCCACCATTCTGTTTTTATACAACAGTTATTTTTTTCAAGCACATATACTAAGCATTACATTAAGTTACTTCTTGAATTAGCTTTTTTTTTTTTTTTTTGTAGAGACAGAGTCTCACTTTATCGCCCTGGGTAGAGTGCCGTGGCATCACACTGCTCACAGCAACCTCCAGCTCTTGGGCTTAGCGATTCTCTTGCCTCAGCCTCCCTAGTTGCTGGGACTACAGGCGCCTGCCACAGCGCCCGGCTATTTTTTTGTTTTTGCAGTTCGGCCGAGGCCGGGCTTGAACCCGCCACCTTCGGTATATGGGGCCGGCGCCCTACTCGCTGAGCCACAGGAGCCGCTCAGATTAGCTTTTTTAGATCTTCTGGAATCTACATTCTGTCATTCAGCTTTTTACTTGTATATCACTTCCCATTTTGTATTATCTGCAAAGTTGACAAGTACTTAATCATCTCCCATGGTAAAAATTAGAATACTAATACTAATACCTCAGATTTTTTTTTTTTTGCTAAGACATTCATAAAAATGTTTATCAGTAAAAAAGCCATAGAGGCCTTTGATAAACTGCTAGAAAGTTCTATTTTAATCTTTGCATAAATAATCTCAGTTTTCAGGCCAGACATGTTGGCTCATGTCTGTAATCCTAGCACTCTGGGAGGCTGGTGTAGGTGAATTGCTTGAGTTCAGGAGTTTGAGACTAGCCTGAGCAAGAGCAAAAAAACTAGCTGGGTGTTGTGCTGGGTGCTTGTAGTCCCAGCTACTTGGGAGGCTGAGGTAAGAGGATTGCCTGAACCCAGTAGTTTGTGAGCTATGACGTGGCATTCCATCAAGGGTGAAAAAGTGAGACTCTGTCTCAAAAAAAAAAAAAAAAAAAAAAAAACTCAGCTTCCAATAAACTACAATCATCCAGGCCTCCTTTTCTATGACCAATTTGTCAGATGCCTCTGAAAAATAAGGATATACAAGGTCCACAACATTTTCTTGATCTACCACAGTAGTGGAAACAGCAATGAATAATAGCAGCAACCACTTATCAAGTGACAAGGTCAGGTCTTTTTCATATATTATTTTAAATTTAGTCCCCTAAAAAAACATTCTGAGAGGGTAGTGCCTGTGGCTCAGTGGGTAGGTGGGTTCAAACCCGGCCCCGGCCAAACTGCAACAAAAAAATAGCCGGGCATTGTGGGGGCACCTATAGTCCCAGCTATTGAGAGACTGAGGCAAGAGAATCGCCTAAGCCAGGGGGTTGGTGGTTGCTGTGAGCTGTGTGACACCATGGCACTCTACCGAAGGTCATAAAGTGAGACTTTGTCTCTACCAAAAAAAAAACAAAAACCATTCTGAGATGGCTGGGCATAGTGGTTCATACCTATAATCCTAGCACTTCAGGAAGACAAGGTGGGAGGATCTCTTGAGGCCAGGAGTTCAAGGGTCGAGGCACAAGGATTGCCTTAACTCAGGACTCTGAGGTTGCTGTGACCTAGGGGGACCATACCACTCTAACGTGGATGACGAGAGTAAGACTGTAGTAAAAAAAAAAAAAAAAAATTGGAGGCGGCACCTGTGGCTCAAAGGAGTAGGGCGCTGGCCCGGAGGTGGCAGGTTCTACGGCCAAAAATTGCAAAAAAAAAAAATTCTGGGCACCGCCAGTAGCTCAGTGGGTAGGGCATCGGCCACATACACCCAGGCTGACAGGTTCGAACCCAGCCCAGGCCTGCTAAACAACAATGATAACTGCAACAACAACAACAAAAAAAAAATAGACTGGGTTTGTGGTGGGCTCCTGTAGTTCCAGCTACTTGGGAGGCTGAGGCAAGAGAATTTCTTAAGCCCAAGAGTTTCAGGTTGCTGTGACTTGTGACACCACAGCACTCTATGGAGGGCAACATAGTGAGACTCTGTCTCAAAAAAAAAAAAAATCTGAGGTATTAGTATTAGTATTCTAATTTTTACTGTGGGAGATGATTAAGAGCATGCACAAGTGGCTCGGCGCCTGTGGCTCAACGGGTTAAGGCGCCAGCCACGTACATCTGAGCTGGCGGGTTCGAATCCAGGCCAGGCCCACCAAACAACAATGGTGGCTGCAACCAAAAAATGGCTGGGCGTTGTGGCGAGCACCTGTAGTCCCAGCTACTTGGGAGGTGGAGGCAGGAGACTCGCTTGAGCCCAGGAATTGGAGGTTGCTGTGAGCTGTGATGCCACAGCACTCTATCCAGGGTGACAGCTTGAGGCTCTGTCTCAAAAAAAAAAAAAAAGTTTCTGGGGAATGATGAGCTATGTCTGTCAGATGTATGTTTTTTTCTATTATTATAGAGATGGGATCACGCTCTTGATTAGGCTGCCCTCAAACTACTCAGCTCAAGTGATCCACCCTCAGCCTCCCAGAGTGCTAGCATTGTGTATGAACCACTCTGCCCAGCCAAGAACTCATAAATTTTTTTTTTTTTTTTTTTTTTGTAGAGACAGAGTCTCACTTTGTCACCCTCAGTAGAGTGCCGTGGAGGCACAGCTCACAGAAACCTCCAGCTCCTGGGCTTAGGCGATTCTCTTGCCTCAGCTTCCCGAGCAGCTGGGATTACAGGTGCCCGTCCCAATGCCCAGCTATTTTTTTGATGAAGTTTGGCTGGGGCTGGGTTTGAACTCGCCACCCTCGGTATATGGGGCCAGTGCCCTAGGCACAGGCGCTGCTCCCAAGAACTCATAATTTTAAAACACTTGAAAAGAAATCTCCAGGCCCATGTGGTTTCACGGGAGCATTTTACCAAACATTTAAAGAAGAATTAACACCAATTGTATATAATCTCTTCCATAAAATAAGAAGGGATGACATCGGTGATTTATTAGCTTAACTTGGCCTCTGTGCTCCATCACAGCTGTCTTCTTTCAGTTCTAGAACATGCAGGCAGTTTCTCCACCAGGGAGAAGACTGTACCCACCCTGCTGCCTTTGCCCAGGGGTTTCCCAGTCCTTTCACCAGCCTCTCATCCCCGCCCCAGATCTCAGCTCACACAGCACTCGTGTGTTACTTCCTCAAGGAAGCTCAAAGCAGGTGAGGGCCTCTGTCTTTTGCACTTTATAGTTCCTCATATCTTTTTGCCATGACACTTACTGCAATTTTAGTTAATTATTCACAATTATATATGTGTAAGGTCTGCCTCTCCCTCTAGTCTAAGCTGTAAACTATATCAGGGCAGGAAATTGGACTGCCTTATTCACTTTGCTTTTCTTTTTCTTTTTTTTTTGTAAAAACAGAGTCTCACTTTGTCGCCCTTGGTAGAGTGCCGTGGTGTCACACAGCTCACAGCAACCTCCAACTCCTGGGCTTAGGCGATTCTCTTGCCCCCGCCTCCCCAGTAGCTGAGACTACAGGCGCCCTCCACAACGCCCAGCTATTTTTTTTGTTGTTGCAGTTTGGCTGGGGCTGGGGTTGAACCTTCCACCCTCGGTATATCGGGCCGGCACCCTGCCCACTGAGCCACAGGTGCCGCCTCCTTTTTTTTTTTTTTTTTTAAACAATTTTTCTGTCCTTAGAGGCAGAGTCTCACTTTGTCACCCTCTGTAGAATGCTATATCATCACAGCTCACAGCGACCTCCAGCTCTTGCGCTTAGGTGATTCTCTTGCCTCAGCCTCCCCAGTACCTGGGACTACAAGCGCCCACCACAATGCCCAGCTATTTTTTTGTTGAAATTTGGCCAGGGCCAGGTTCGAATCCACCACCCTCGGTATATGGGGCTGGCACCCTACTCACTGAGCCACTGATGCCACCCCTTATTCATTTTCTTTTTACTTTTTTTTTTGTAGAGACAGAGTCTCACTTTATCGCCCTCGGAAGAGTGCCGTGGCGTCACACAGCTCACAGCAACCTCCAACTCCTGGGCTTAGGCAATTCTCTTGCCTCAGCCTCCCAAGTAGCTGGGACTACAGGCACCCGCCACAACGCCCGGCTATTTTTCGGTGATGCAGTTCGGCCAAGGCCGGGTTTGAACCTGCCACCTTCGTTATATGGGGCCGGCGCCCTACTCGATGAGCCACAGGTGCCGCTCCTTTATTCACTTTCTTTTTTTTGAGACAGAGCCTCAAGCTGTGACCCTAGATAGAGTGCTGTGACATCACAGCTCACAGCAACCTCCAATTCCTGGGCTCAAGTGAGTCTCTTGCCTCCGCCTCCCAAGTAGCTGGGACTACAGGCGCCCGCCACAACACCCGGCCATTTTTTTTTGGTTGTAGTCATCCCTGTTATTTGGCGGGCCCAGGTTGGATTCGAACCCACCAGCTCAGGTGTACATGGCTGGCGCCTTAGCCCGTTGAGCCACAGGCACAGAGCCCCTTGTGCACTTTCTGTCTTTGGCTTGGAGTCCAGTACCTTGGATCCGGTCATCATTAGATCAATATTCATTGAGTGTTTTAGGGTTCTCCAGAAAAACATAATCAATAGGATGAATATATATGTGTGTGTAAATATACATGTATAGCCTCAAATCAATATATAATCTCAAACCTAAAGTGTGTGTGTGTGTATGTGTACACACACAAAGAGATTTATCAGAAGCAACGGGCTCACGTGTTTGGAGGCTGACAGATCCCAAGATCTGCAGGATACATCAGCAAGCTGAAGGTCCAGGAGAGTTGATGGTGCAGTTCCAGTCCAAGTTGAAAGGCCAGCAACAAGGCCACAGGCATGGTGGTGGCTCATGCCTGTAATCCTAGCCCCTCTGGCAGGCCGAAGCGGGTGGATTGTTTGAGCTCAGGAGCTCGAGATCAGCCTGCACAAAAGTGAGATCCCCATCTCTACTAAAATTAGAAAAAACTGAGGCAAGAGGGTCACTTGAGCCTGAATTCGAGGTTGGAGGTTGCTGTGACCTACGACACCTAGGGAGACACAGCACTCTACCTAGGGAGACAGCTTGAGACTCTGTCTCCAAAAAAACAAAGAAAAAAAGGGTGGCACCTGTGGCTCCGTAGGTAGTGGTTTTGAACCCGGCCCCAGCCAAATTGGAACAAAAAATATCCGGGTTGCAGTGCCTGTGGCTCAAAGGAGTAGGGCACTGGCCCCATATGCCAGAGGTGGTGGGTTCAAGCCCAGTCCTGGGCCAAAAAAAAAATCTGTAATTTGGACAGCGCCTGTGGTTCAAAGGAGTAGGGTGCTGGCCTCATATGCCAGAGGTAGTGGGTTCAAACCTAGCCCCGGTCAAAACTGCAAAAAAAAAAAAAAATAGCCAGGTATTGTTGTGGGCACCTGTAGTCCCAGCTTTTTGGGAGCCTGAGGCAAGAGAATCTCAAGCCCAAGAGTTGGAGGTTGCTGTGATCCCACAGCACTCTACCGGCACGCTACCGAGGGCGACAGGGTAAGACTCTGAGGAAAGAAGGGAAGGGGAGGGGAAGGGAGGGGAGAGGAGGGAGGGAAGGGAAGAGAAAAGAAGGGAGAAGAGAGAAAAAGAAAGAGAGGGAGGGAAGGGAAGGGAAGGGAAGGAAGGAAGGAAGGGAGGCCAGCAGCAGCAGACTGGATACCCAGTGAGAGCCAATGTCAAGTCTGAAGGCTGAAAATGCTGACGTCTCCATTTGAAGGCAGTCTGGCAAGAGAAATTTTCTCTTACTTGGAGCAGGGGTCAGCCTTTTGTTCTATTCAGGTCTTCAGCATATTAGATGAGGTCCATGTACCCAGGGGAGGCCAATCTGCCTTACTCAGTCTCCCAATTTAATTACAGATCTCATCCAAAACACCTTCTCAGAAACACTCAGAATAAAGGCTGGATGTGGTGCTGCACATTTGTAGCTTACTAGCACTCTGGTGGGCTGAGGTGGGTGGATTGCCTGAGCTCAGGAATTTGAGACCAGCCTGAGCCAGAGTGAGACGCCATCTCTAAAAATAGCTGGGCATGGTGGTAAGCACCTGTAGTGCAGCTACTTGGGAGGCTGAGACAAGGGAATCACTTGAGCCCAAGAGTTTGAGGTTGCTACAAGCTACGATGCAATGGGACTCTACTGAGGGTGACAAAATGAGACTCTGACTCAAAAAAGAAAAAAGAAAAAAAAGAAACACCCAGAATAACATTTGGCCAAATTACTAGGCACCTCATGGCCTACTCAACTTGACATATTAAATTAACCATCACATTTAGTTAACAAGAAATGAACATAGAGAAAAAGATTTTATTGGACAATTACTATACCAAGTGTCATAGCCTATGGTCAAAGTTTACTTTTATCTTTTGGCTGAAAAGTATACAGCAGCTACAACTCATCAGTGAATTCATATGCATTAGTCAGGCTTTGGACTTGAATACTATGTAATAATAACTACCACGAACTATGTATTAGTCTTTGTGTCTACCACCTCTCTTCCCTCCAACAACTTGCCAGGCTCAGAGAGGCTGTACAGTGCTTACAAGGTTGCATAGCAGGTACTAGCAAAGCATTGGCAGAAACTCAAGTTATCTTCAGAACTTAAGATTTTACCTCCTAAGTGCTTCCTAAGCCAAGAGAATTTCCCCCAAATTGAGAAACAGTGTGCAACTCAGCCATTTATGATTTGAGCAAATCATTTAATCTTTTCAAGCCCCAGTAGTCTCATTTTTAGAATAGAGATAAAAAGCACCTCCTGTGAGTGTTGACTACAGAATTAATGCATCTAATGAACATTAAGAGATTAGCAAGGCAACTGAAACCCAGTGTATGCTAAGTAAATGCTAACTTGTAACAGCTGTTGCTCAAATTCCATGCTTTCGTATATACGTATACCCTACTTTTGCAAGCTTCCAGCCCCCTATAAAATCTTGAGTATTTCTGCACTCTTCCCCCTGGGGCTCGGGGGGCATCAGGGAAGGGGCAGCTCAGAAATGTTCACAATTCAATCCACCTGCCACAGCCTCCTCACAGCGAGCCCCTCCCTCCATCTCAGCTCATCCTGGCCGCGTGCCACACATGTGTACACATAATCCACCCCTCAGAAAAACAACCGCTTCTGCTCCAGGAGTCCCTGGGGTTTGGCCAGGGGACATTATCTGAGACTGGCACCAGGCTGTCCCTGTTTTTCCTTTCTTCCTCCCCTGAGCAGACCCAACTTCAGCAAGTCAACTCTTGATATAAATAATAGATGCCTGGGCTCGGCACCCATATCTCCGTGGTTAGGGCACCAGCCACATACACTGGGGCTAGCAGGGTCAAACCTGGTGGCCCCAAAATAGTCTGGTGTTGTGATGAGCGCCTATAGTCCCAGCTGCAAGGCAGTCTGAGGCAAGAGAATCACTTAAGCCCAAGAGTTTGAGGTTGCTGTGAGCTGTGATTCAATAGTACTCAACCAAGGGCAACATAATGAGACTCTTATCTCAAAATAAAAAAAATAATAATTATTATTATAATAGGCTCAGCACCTGTGGCTCAGCGGGCTAAGGCGCCAGCCACGAACACCTGAGCTGGCGGGTTCAAATCCAGCCCGGGCCCGCCAAACAACAATGACGGCTGCAACCAAAAAATGCCCGAGCGTTGTGGCGGATACCTGGGAGGCGGAGGCAAGAGACTCGCTTAAGCCCAGGAATTGGAGGTTGCTGTGAGATGTGATGCCACAGCACTCTATCCAGGGTGACAGCTTGAGGCTCTGTCTCAAAAATAAATAAATAAATACATAAATAATAATAATAATAATAATATATGCCTGCACATTACCAGGCCCACCAGGTCCTTTGATGTGCCCAAACGTGGCTGAATCCTGGCTGACACCCAACTTAGACACATTGGGCACAGTAACTAAATTTACCATCACTTCATATTCTGAATGCTTCTCTAGAACATGTTCTGATTTCAAAAGTCAGCATCTATCTGTCCCCTGATTTTCCATGTTTATCTTGTTAACATTTGTTTCGTTCTTTTTCTTTTTTTGAGACAGAGCCTCAAGCTGTCGCCCTGGGTAGAGTGCTGTGGCATCACAGCTCACAGCAACCTCCAACTCCTGGGCTCAAGTGATTCCTCTGCCTCTGCCCCCTAAGTAGCTGGGACTACAGGCACCTGCCACAATGTCTGGATATTTTTTTGGTTGCAGCTATCATTATTGTTTGGTAGGCCCAGGCTAGATTCGAACCCGCCAGCTCAGGTGTATGTGGCTGGCACCTGAGCTGCTTGAGCCACAGGTGCCAAGCCTAGTTTTTCTATTTTTAGTAGAGACAAGGTCTTGCTCTTTCTCAGGCTAATCTCCAACTCCTGAGCTCACGCAATCCACTGGCCTTGGCCTCCCAGAGTGCTAGGATTACAGGCATGAGCCACAGTGTCTAGTCATGAATACTTATTTTAAAACATTAGTTTAGCCTCGGCGCCTGTGGCTCAACAGGCTAAGGCGCCCACCACGTACACCTGAGCTGGCGGGTTCAAATCCAGCCCGGGCTCGCCAAACAATGACGGCTACAACCAAAAAAAAAAAAAAAAAAATGGCCAGGTTTTGTGGCGGGCGTCTGTAGTCCCAGCTACTTGGGAGGCAGAGGCAGGAGACTTGCTTGAGCCCAGGAATTGGAGGTTGCTGTGAGCTGTGATGCCAGCGCACTCTATCCAGGGTGACAGCTTCAGGCTTTGTCTCAAAAATAAATAAATAAATAAATAAAAATAAACATTAGTTTATAAAAACTGAGAAAAACACTAATATAAATTTCTAATTCTCAAATCCTACCACTCCAATACAATTACATTCACTTTTAGCCAATCATCTAATCCAAACTTTCTCAGCATGCATACATTATACACACACACACAAATTTATAGACATTAATATATAGATGAGATAACAAAATAGATACAAATTTCTTTCTTTCTTTCTTTCTTTTTTTTTTTGAAACAGAGTCTCACTATGTCATCCTTGGTACAGTGCCGTGGCATCACAGCTCACAGCAACCTTCAACTATTGGGCTTAAACAATTCTCTTGCCTCAGCCTCCCAAGTAGCTGGGACTACAGGGGCTTGCCACAATGCCCAGCTATGTTTTTGTTGTAGTTGTCATTGTTGTTTGGCAGGCCTGGGCTGGGTTCAAACCCACTAGCACCAGTGTATGTGGCTGGTGCCATAACCTCTGAGCTTACAGACGCCGAGCGAGCCCAAAAGTTTGAGGTTACTATGATCTATGATGCCATGGCACTCTACCAAGGGTGCCAAAGTAAGATTCCATGTCAAACAAAATAAATAAATAATTTTTTTTTTTTTTTTTTGTAGAGACAGAGTCTCACTTTGTCGCCTTCGGTAGAGTGCTGTGGCATTACAGCTCGGAGCAACCTCCATCTCTTGGGCTTAAGTGATTCTCTTGCCTCAGCCTCCCTAGTAGCTGGGACTACAGGCATCTGCCACAACACCCGGCTGTTTTTCTGTTGCAGTTTGGCCAAGGCCAGGTTTGAACCTGGAACCCTCGGTATATGGGGCCAGCACCCTACCCACTAGGCCACAGGTGCTGCCCAAATAAGTACATTTTAAAAATGAACTTCATGGCTAAAACTTCAACATTAGCCAGTAGAACTTTCACACTGTAATTTTGTTCCAGTGGCGTTCAAATTATTTTGAGTTCTTGTTGTGCCCTGTTCTATAAACAGAAAAATTTCTACACATGTACCATGTCTCCAAAAAGCAATACATACCAGTTCCTAGGAATCAAGTGTGCTTTTATCCCTTAACAATAATCCACATGAGAAATAAGAGGATAGCTGTATTTAAGAAAAAGTATTGTTGTAGCTCAGATTTCCTGGAAACCAGATTCAGTGATGGAGAATTGTACATAGGAAGTTTATTAGGGAATTGTCTTGGGATCGACACCTCTGGAGATATAAAAGTTATTGGTTCGGGCAAAAGGAAAATTTGTGATTGCATCACAGCAGAGGCCTCAGCAGATCTCATGGGGAGCTCTCCTGAGATGGCTGTGCAGAGATGGCCCAGCAGAAAGCAAGCAGGGTGGACCTGCATATACCCAGGCATTGGATTCTGGATGCCACTGGGGAAGGCACGTGACCTTGGAGTAGTGGGCTCTCATCACCAGGGGTGGGGGAGCAGGACAACAAGGGGGGAGGGGGCTGTCAGCAAATCACATTCCTAGCTTCACCCTGAAGTGGGGGGCCCGGCAGTATACCCCACTGACTATTCTAACTGTAAATCACATATTCATTGGCTCTAACCAGGGAATTCTCTGCGTAGACCCACTAAACCAGTGATTTTCTTTTCTTTTTCTTTTTTTTTTTTTTTTTTGAGACAGAACCTCAAGCTGTAACCCTTGATAGAGTGCTGTGGCATCACAGCTCACAGCAACCTCCAACTCCTGGGCTTAGGCCAGTCTCTTGCCTCAGCCTCCTAAGTAGTAGCTGGGACTATAGGTGCCCGCCACAACGCCCAGCCATTTTTTGGCTGCAGCCACCATTGTTGTTTGGCAGGCCCAGGCTGGATTGGAACCCGTCAGCTCAGGTGTACGTGGCTGGCGCCTTAACCAGTTGAGCCACAAGCGCCGAGCCTAAACCAGTGATTTTTCAACACGAATGCTGCGACATACTGGGATAACATGAGAGACGTTTAGGTGTGCCTCGAAAAATTTTAAAGATCATTAATTAAATTCTTTTCTTTTCTTCTTTTAGAGACACAGTCTCACTTTGTCACCCTCGGTAGAGTGCCGTGGCATCACACAGCTCACAGCAACCTCCAACCCCTGGGCTTAGGCAATTCTCGTGCCTCAGCCTCCCCAGTAGCTGGGACTACAAGCGCCCGCCACAACACCCAGCTATTTTTTGGCTGGGGCCGGGTTCAAACCCGCCACCCTTGGTATATGGGGCTGGCACCCTACTCACTGAGCCACAGGCATCGCCCCCGAAAGGAACTTTCAATTGAACAAATAAAATGCCATTAGCACCTGAAAGAACATCTGCACCTCATACTTAATTTTTTTTTTTTTTTTGAGGCAGAGTCTCACTTTGTCACCCTTGGTAGAGTGCTGTAGAGTCATAGCTCACGGCAACCTCAAACTCTTGGGCTCAAGCAATTCTCTTGCTTCAGCCTCCCAAGTAGTTGGGACTACGGGCCCAAATCAGAACGCTCAGGCTGGTCTCTAACTCTTGAGCTCAGGCATTCCACTCACCTGGGTCTCCCAGAGTGCTGCGATTACAGGCACCTCACCCGGCCTCTTATACTTAATATTATAAAATCATGTCCAGGCAGCACCTCTGGCTCAGTGAGTAGGGCACCGGCCCCATATACTGAGGGCGGCTGGTTCAAACCCAGCCCCAGCCAAACTGCAACGAAAAAATAGCCAGGCATTGTGGCAGGCGCATGTAGTCCCAGCTACTTGGGAGGCTGAGGCAAGAGAATCACATAAGCCCAGGAGTTGGAGGTTGCTGTGAGCTGTGATGCCAGAGCACTCTACCAAGGGAGACAAAGTGAGACCCTGTCACCAAAAAAAAAAAAAAAAAAAATACTGACATTGGCTCAGTGCCCATAGCACAGTGGTTACGGTGCCAGCCACATATACCAAGGGTGGTGGGTTGAAACCCGGCCCGGGCCTGCCAAACAATGACAACTGCAACAAAAAATAGCCAGGCGTTGTGTTGGGCACCTGTAGTCCCAGCTACTACTTAGGAGGCTGAGGCAAGAGACTGGCCTAAGCCCAGGAGTTGGAGGTTGCTGTGAGCTGTGACCATGGCACTCTAAGGATGACAACAGTGAGACTCTGTCTTAAAAAAAAAGAAATACTGACTCGGCGCCTGTGGCTCAACGGGCTAAGGCACCAGACAAGTACACCTGAGCTGGCGGGTTCGAATCCAGCCCGGGCCCACCAGACAACAATGAAGGCTGCAACCAAAAAATAGCTGGGTGTTGTGGCGGGCGCCTGTGATCCCAGCTACTTGGGAGGCAGAGGCAGGAGACTCGTTTGAGCCCAGGAATTGGAGGTTGCTGTGAGCTGTGATGCCACAGCACTCTACCCAGGGTGACAGCTTGAGGCTCTGTCTCAAAAA
>CAUYON010138351.1:0-47619 GCA_963573935.1 Arctocebus calabarensis | reverse complement strand
ATTATCTTGAGATTAACAGAATTAAGCCATGGTATTTAAGACAGAAACAGTAGTTTATGTACTCACCCCTACTATGAGGCTAATTTATAGCTTTCATATGAAGGCTATAACCCAACTTTAGCACAAGAATATGGGGAAAGGGGCAAGAGAAGGGAGGGGAGTGGGGAGGTTGGGATGGATGGACGGTAATTGGTGGGGCCACACCTACAGTGCATCTTAGAAGGGTACAGGTGAAACTTACTCAATGCAGAATACAAATGTCTTCAGACAATAACTAAGAAAATGTCATGAAGGCTATGTTAAATAGTTTGATGAAAATATTTCAGATTGTATATGAAACCAGCACATTGTACCCTTTGATTGCACTAATGTATACAGCTGTGATTTAATAAAAATAATAATAAAGTAATAATGACCAAAAACTTCCCCAAATTAATGTCCAATATTAAACCACAGATGCAAAAATAACCCAAAACATTATACATGGACACTTCATTTTCAAACTTCAAAAAATCAAAAATAAAGAAAAAATTTTGTGGGACAGCACCTGTTGCTCAAGGAGTAGGGTACCAGCCCCATATGCTGGGGTGGCGGGTTCAAGCCCGATCCTGGTCAAAACTGAAAAAAAAAAGGAAAAATCTTCAAAGAAGCCAGAGTGAGGTGGGGAACAACCACTTTTTCTTTCTTTCTTTTTTTTTTTTTATTCAATCATAATTATATACATTAGTGCAGTCATGGGGCACAATGTACTGACTTCATATACAATCTGAAATATTTTCATCAAACTGTTTAACATAGCCTTCATGGCATTTTAATCACTATATGAAGACATTTGTATTCTGCATTTAGTAAGTTTCGCCTGTACCCTTCTAAGATGCACCGTAGGTGTGGCCCCACCAATTTCCCTCCCTCCAGCCCAACCTCCCCCCTCCCCAACCACCTTTTCTATACAGGAGTAGGGGTAAGCATTATATCTGACTTAGCACAGAAACTATGCAAGCCAGGGACATAGACTGAAATATTTAAAGAGCTGAGAAAAAAACCCACCAAACTAGAATTCAGTAGCCTGTGAAATTACCTTTCAGAAGTGAAGGAGAAATAAAGACTTTCTCAAAAATTGAGGCAACTTGTTGCCAGTAGACCTTCCTAGCAAGTGTGTTAAAATAAGTTCCTGAGAGAGAAGGAAAATCATATAGGTCAGAAGCCGAGATCTCCACAAAGAAAGAAGAGCTGGCATGGGCACCTGTAGCTCAGTGGTTAGGGTGCTGGCCACATCCACTGAGGCAGGCAGGTTCAATCCTACAAAGATGTACCATATTTATGGCTTAGAAGACTCAATGTTTTTAAGATATCTGTTCTTTCATATTCATCCATTATTAAATTCAATTCTTATCAAAAACCAATCAGGCATTTGTTTTTGTAAAATTCGATTTCTATTTTAAGATGTATATGGCAATACAAAGGACTTAGAGCGGCCAAAACAATTCTCAAAAATAACAAACTTGGAGGATTTAGACTACTTATATTTACAATAAAGTTGCAAAGCGTGCGGTACTGGTGTTAGGAAAGACATGAAGATTATAGAACAGAAATTCCAGAAATAGACTGATACATATGGGTCAATTGGACAAGGCACCAAAATAATTTGGTGCAGAAAGGATAATCTCAATTAGCTCTCACCTCACATCATCAAAAAAAACCGAGTCAAAATGGATCACATAGCTGAAAGCAAAAGTTAAAACTATGAAACTACTAAAGAAGACATAGGGAGAAACATTTGCAACCCTGATGTCCACAAAGATTTCCTTGTAGGACACACAAGTCACCAACCAGAAAAAAACATTTATAAAGTAGACTTCATCAAAATTAAAAATCTTCGTTTTTCAAAAAGCTCTATTAAGAAAATGAAAAACCAAAAAAAGACTGAAGACAATATTTGCAATCCACTTATCTGACAAAAGACTTGTATCCAGAACATATAAAAAACTTTGCGATTCAAAACAATTTTTAAAAACAAATCAATTTAATCAATTTAGGGGTGGCGCCTGTGGCTCAAAGGAGTAGGGTGCTGGCCCCATATGCCAGAGGTGGTGGGTTCAAACCCAGCCCCAGACAAAAACTGCAAAAAAAAAAAAAAAAATCAATTTAACACATGAGCAAAATATAAGCAGACACTTTAGAAAAAAAATGTGTGAATGACCAACAAACACATGAAAAAACGATCAGCATCTTCCATTATAAGGGAAATGAAAATTAAACAAAATGACATACCAGTCTATACGAACCAACATGGCTAAATTATTGATAGTACCAAGAGTTGCCAACCAAAAGAACTCTCACCTCTGATGCAAGGTGAAAACTCATGAAGATCATTTGATATTACCAACTGAAGCTGAACATGTACATACCTGATGACCCAGCCAGCAGACTCCAGTAGCAATGCTTGCATCTATGTGTCCAGTCAGGGCAGCATGTCCCCAATGGCCATAAAGTGGAAAGAACTCCACAGCAATCAGAGCTCTCCCTGTCTCCCCCTTTCACCCAGAGTGAGACCCACAGGACACTTGATGGCCCACAAGGCCTGCAAGACACCCTGGGGCCCTCCTGAGCTCATCTCCCATGACCCCACCTCCACCCCTCACCAGCCACACTGCCCTGGCCACACCAGCCCTGCCTGTCCTCTGGGCCTTTGCATTGGCTATTCCCTCTGCTTGGAACGCTCTTCCTCCCTCATTGTCTTTAAGTTCACTCAAACTTATCCGACAGCAGCCCCCACACCACTCTCGATTCTTCTTGTTTCACTTTTTCTTGTAGAACTTCTGACTGCTAAGTCTCCCTCTCCCCCACAGGCACAGCCATACTTGAATGTGAGCTCCAAGAAGACAGAAGGTTTTGTCATGGCCCTTTCCTGACACGAAGCAGGACCAGCAAACAGGAGTGAGTGTCGGAGTGCAGCAAGGCCTGGAGCTTGCCCTATAGGACACCATGTTAAGGGATCAGGACATGAGGTCTGACACAGGCAGACAGAGCAGGACAGAAAGCCCCATGCATGACTGGCCACAGGCAGGCCAAGGAACCATGCCAGGGAACTGGCAATGCCTGTGGAAAACTTGAAATTGGATCCCTATCCTCAACCAAACTTGAAAATATTGCTTCCAGATGGACCAGGACTTGAATGTGGAGAGTAAGCTTGAAAGTAAAAGTTACAGGAGAATATTGTTTTGTACTCAAGGCTGTCAAAGATATGTTCAGATATAAAAGAGAAAAATTATGGAAAAAAGGCTGACAAATTTCCTACACTCATATTAATCATTAAAAGACAATAAACAGTGAAAAGAAAAGAGCTAGGAGAAAATACCGCCAACACATACAGTCAACAATGGATTGGTGTTGAGAAAATACAAAGAACTAAGAGTCAAGGGTAAAATGACAGCCCCAACAGGCACACAGCAGGCACAGAAGGCAGAAGACATACATAAAGATGCCAGAGTTGGCTGACAATCAGGGAAAGTCAACGTAAACTCAGTGCAAGACCATGTCACACTCAACAGGCTATCAGACAGGACATGAGACAAATGTCCAGGGTGGGGCCTGTGCTAGGAACCCCCTGCCCAGGGACCAGCTGCAGGTCCCTGGACCATTGGCTCCTGTCTCAGCTAATGTGGGGCCAGGTGAATGAACAGCAGATACCTGCTGAATTTCGGGAGGAACCTTGAGCATAGAGACAGCATAAGGAGGCTGAGACTGTGGTAGGGACCCATAGCTCTGCTGCCACCAGGGGCCTCAAGATCTGTGGGAGGGGAGCAGGCAACCTCACTGTCACCAGGGGCTCAGGGTCTATAACATGTGGGGCAGGTGACCCCTCTGTCACCCAGGGTTTAGGGTCTCTGGGATGTGGGACAGGGGACCCCCATGTCACCCAGGGATCAGGGTCTGTGACATGTGGGGCAGGGTACACCACTGTCATCCAGAGCTCAGGGTCTCTGGGATATGGAATATCATCCAGGACTCAGGGTCTGTGGCATGTGGGGCAGGTGACCCCACTGTCACCCAGGGCTCAGGGTCTCTGGGATATGGGAGAGGGGACCCCACTGTCACCTGGGGTTCAGGTCTCTAAGATGTGTGACAGACATTCCACTGTCTGACCTGCTCTCCAGTAGGGGAACCCAGCTCAGGACACAAAACAGGTTCCTGACAACTTGGGGAACTCCTGGGCCCTGGAGGTTTCTTGGAATGAAATTTTCTCATCCAGGAGGTCAAGGAATGAGGGGAGCTCAGGGACAGAGCCAAGGGAACAGGAGACAGGGCTGGGGTTTCAGCAATGTCGCATCCTCCCCAGTGCCCAGGTCTGCCCCTCCTGGGGAGTCCCACCATTCCCAACCCAAGCTCCATAGAAGCAGGTGAGAGGATGCCAGGGGACTGTTGCTGGCAGTTATCTGAGGACCAGTCTCTGGATTGGGTCCTGGAAGGCCCAGGAAGACTCTGGAAGGCCCCTTCACACTGCCTAAGTCTGGTCCCTTGACCCCTCCTTATCCCAGGTATGTGCCAGGCCTCAGGGGGCAAAGACCCCCACAGCCTCCAACTTCAGCTCAGTCAGAGGTTCCAGAAGGAGGTGGGCAAGGGGCCACCAGCACTGTGAGGGTCAGGGGGAGAGACTAGTCTTCTGGGGGATGGGCGGCTGCAGCACCCACAACCCCTTGGCCATCCTGGGCATTAAGGCCAGTGCCTCTCACACCTATTTTGAAACTAGGGCTTTAATAATGTCACAAAATTGCCCACAGAACACAGCCTAGGATCGAAAGCATGAGTGGTGCAAAAGGAAGAAGCAAACTGAACTAACAAGAAGTGGTGGGAAAACAGGGAACAGAGAAAGTGAGGGGAACCAGACGCTATCCCCTAATCAGAGCAGTAACTCCTGGGAAAGTGACAGTGATGAGGCGTGAAATGTGGGCTGGGACAGGAGCCAGCAGGGTTGGGGGAAACAGGCTTCTTGTGAATATGGTGACTGGTTTCAACATCCTAAAAATTCCTGTCTTCCACGGCACTCTACCCAGGGCAACAGCTTGAGACTCTGTCTTAAAAAAGAAAAAATCCCTGTTTTAAGACATTAAGGAAAAAATTCTTCTCAATAAAATATGTGCAATGCCAAGACTCTGGGCATGTCCTCCTACCCAGCTTTGCCCTGGATCCTCATCAGGCCCTGGTCCTACACCGAGGTCAAGCCCCCAGCTCCCTGCCCTAAGGCCTTAGAGCCTGAGCTGGCCAGGCTTCTGGGCTGGTTTCTTGGCCTGACACCTTGGTGGGAAATGGAATTACCTGACTGGGGCACCCTTTCTGCGATGCTGGGCATTCCTTCCTTGGGCCGTCAGCTACAGCCTGCTGTGCCTGTAGGGCCCCAAATCCCCCATGGGGGATGCCCCCATTCACAGCCCTGCAAACACAGTTGGGTTACTGAGGCAGGATAGATTTCTTGCTCTGGCCCTTTGAGGGCCTCACTCCCTATAGGGTTGAACCCAGCCTCCCTGCACCACCTACAGGGGCCACTGGCCAGCCCTGCACTGCAGCCTCCTGTCTGGTTTTGACCCGAAATGCTTCTCCTTTGTGTAAAGCCCAGTGGGCTGGATGGGCTCCTCTCCCCCACCTCCTTCACGTGTTTGTTGCACACCACTTCTCCCCGTTTCCCATCTGGCTACTCAGAGCCATTGTTCTTCCACCAAGATCTACTGACCATGCACTTCAGCCAAACAGCTGTCCAAGTCCCCCCACGATCACCCCCATGACCAGGGAGAGGTGTGTTCCTGGCTCTGGGCCCCAGGCCGGAGAGAGGAATGCAGCCTCCCAGGGCCCTGCTCCCTACACCCTGCATTTGCACCCCAGGAGAGGAGTATGCACTGACCATCTTGGGCTGTGGACAGAAGGCTGTGTGGACTCACCAACCCTTCAGGTCTGCCCATGGACACATCCTCCCCTGAGCCTCCAGAACCTGCCATCAACAGGGTCATTGGTCTGTGCTCCTACCTCCCCACCCTGGGACTCCCACAAGGACCCCCAAGCAAGTCCCGGTGAGAAGGCTGGAGGTGACTGAGCAACAGTGGGTGTGGTGTTTGGACTTCACACTGGTCTCTGCTCCCCAGTTCCCAACAATTCAACAAAAGTTGGAGGTCTTGGGTCGGAATGTAAACAATAGCATCATCTCCCAACCAGCCGAGGTCAGTGAACCTCACACTGGACTGCAGGGCATTCCTGATGCCTCTCAACATTTATGTATCTTTAGCCTCATAAACACAGTTCAGGTTTTCATACAAAGTTCCAGAAAAACTGCCCATTCATTATTTTCCCTCTTTCACCCTTGTGGTTAGAGTGAACAAAACTGGCAGAGAGCATTTCAGCATTGCTACTGTGAGGTGACACCAACAGCTCAGACCCCTTCTCCCTGGCACAAAAACAGAGGTAGATGTATGGAACAGAATAGAAAACCAAGAGATGAACCCAGCACCCAAAGCAGAACTCACACCTGTCTGTTCAGTGTGAGCCAAGGAGACAGTCTCAGGGCCCCAGGGCCAGGAAACAGGCCCTTGGAACAGGGCTGACCTGAGGAGGGGGCTGCCCTGAGGAAGGGGGGCTGCCCTAAGAAGGGGTGCTGCTCTGAGGAGGGGAGGGTCTTCCCTGAGGAGGGGAGGCTGCCCTGAGGATGGGGGCTGCCCTGAGGAGGGGAGCTTCTCCAAGGTCTCTGCAGCCATACCCACCCACCCTCTTTGTCCTCAGAGAAGCCCTCCCCTCCATTGACCTCAGGCTGAAGGGCATCCCTGCTCCTGCCGGCCTGGGTGAGCTCAGCTGCATCAATGGAGTCTGAGGTCAGTGCCATGATTTTATTGGCCACCTTGCTCTCTGGGAGAGGAGCTATCCTAAAGCACAGAACTGGAGTGAAGCAGAGAGGCAACAGGAAAGAGGGGTCCTGAATGAGAATGAAGTCCATACACAGCTCCTGGGAAGGAATCTGAACCCAGACCCTAAAGGACTCATTGTCATCCCCTCAGGCTCCATCTGGGCCCTTTCAGGGGTGGTAGAGGCTACCTGGCATCCTGGGGGGTCTGGCCCAATCCTGCCTTGACCTTCTTTGACAAAGGCCCAAGAAAGCCCCAGTGCCACACATTCAGCTCCTCTGAGTCCCTGGATTTGGCCACCAGCAGGGAAAGGAAGGTCAGGGAAGGAGTGGGACCCACAAGACCAGGCACCAGCAGAAGGGGAGTCTAGGGAGTTGTAGGAGACCATGCACCAAGCTTGTGGAAGCAGTTACTGGCTCTTGAAGGAGGCACTGGGAGCAGGACAATCTCCTCGCCGGCATGGAGGTGTTTGACTGCCTGGAGACAAGCCCTCAAGCAGCTGCAGGCATTAATGGATCAGTTGCTCATTAGCAAGCATGTGTTATACATTGGACATTTGTGGTGCAGCAGGGTGGGAGTTGAACCTGGGGAGAAAGAACACGTAGTGATCATTAAGCACGTAGCTCTTGTGTGTGGGCCCCCCCACCTGTTGTATAATGCGTCAATAAAAGGCCACAGCAGAGATGGCTTGAGGGTCTCCCTGGAATATGGGAAGTCTCCCTCTTACAGGCATTTGTACCTTCAATCCATGGTCCCAGCTGCTTTTATTTGTGCAGTGACAGGGTGCCACAGCTCGCACCAACAGGGAGTCCCCAAGGCCCTCACAGTGCTGCCACCCATGTGGCCCCGGGAGCCCAGCTCATGAGCAGAGACCAGAGAGGGCAGCTGCAGGGAGAAGGCTCACTGTCCCTCTGGCTCAGGGCACAGGGTGAAGATGCCGGCCTGGCCCACTCCCTGCTAATCCTGCTGAGACTCAGCCAGAAGGGTGTCCTGGGCTGCCAGTTGGCACGTTCATGGCTTGGATGTGCCTGGTGACGCTGCCACTTTGGGTGAGCCACTTTAGCTGGGAGCAGAACTCTGGGAGGTATCGTGGAGCCTCCCCAAGACTACAGGAGCAGCTGTCAGAACTTGGAGGCACCTGGAAACTCAATGCCTGGGCAACATCCAGGCATTTCTTTAAATTAAAGCATTTTTTCAATTAGATTAAAGCATTTCTTCTGCTATTGCAAAAGACATCAGATGAGCTCTGCAGCAAGACCTCCTAACAGGCCATTAGCATCTCCCATATTTAGGGAGTTTTTGTCCCTGTGTTTATGCCTAATTAGTTTAGATAGGAACAAAAATGCTAACAAGGAGTATAAAAGCCAAAACCCATATGGTCCCAACTAATCGGCAAGATTTGGTGGGCATGTTTCTATGCCAGAAACATCTATAGCGAAATTATATTTAAATCAACTAAGATTTTCTTCATGACTCTTTGAAGGACAGGAAAATAGAAAAGCAAAGATCCAAGGATCTGTCTGGGTGGTCCTCACTGGCAAAGCATTTCCCCAGGTCTGCTTGGGCTTCTCACTGCCCCCCTCCCACCCTGGAAGCTGGAGTCAGCAAGGGTGCCCTGGGCCCCAAGTCAGGGTACCAAAGGCCAACATAGGAGGAAACAGGCGCAGAACACTGTGAACATCCATTGGCAGCACATCGAAGCTGATAACAGGCCCCTTCCCATGCCCCCAGCTGGCATCCCACCACCCTGCACTTCAGCCACAGCCTCACACCAAGCAATCAGCAAGATGCAAGGAGTCCATTCTGGGCATGGAGGAGCCACTGCAGCCCAGTATGGACACTCTGTAGTCCAGAGAAGTGCTTGAGAGTCCTCCATCCAGATTATATGGGGAGTTTACCAAAGTGAAAGAGCTCTTTTCTAATGCCAAACACTATGTCAGCAGGGTAGCTAGGTCATCTCAGGCGATCAAGAAGCCCAAGTTAGATAGCCAGCCACAGGGAGCTGCAGAGACCAGGCTAAAGACAGGACCCAAGGCAAGGGGCTGGTGTGTGAGAGAAGAAACCTACAAATGACCAAAATCAGGAACAAATCAGGGATAATCACAGCTGACTCTACATACATTAAAATGATTACAAAATGATACTATGAACAACTTTATGAAAAAAATTAAATAGCTTAGATAAAATGGACACATTCCTAGAAAGACAGAAATTATCAACACTGACTATAGAAGAAATAAAATCTAAATAAACTTATAAAAAGTAAATACACTGAATTAATAATTAAAATTATCCTATAAGAAAAAGCCAAATAGCTTCATTGGTGAATTCTAGCAAATATTGAAAGAAGAGATAAAACCAATCCTTCATAAACTGTTTAAGGAAACAGAGGAGGAGGAACTATCTCCCATTTATCTGACTTTATCCTTATATCATAATCAAAGATATCACAAGAAAAGAAGACCATAACCTAATACTCCATATACATAGATACAAAAATCCCTAACAAAACATCAACAAACTAAATCCTGAAATATATAAAATACTTCATGTCCAAGGGGGATTTATAACAACATCCAAATTTTGGCTTAACATGCAAAAATTAATTAAACTTATAAACTAGTTCAGCAAGATCACAAGACACAAGATTCCAAAAATCAGCTCTATTTCTATGTACCATCAATTATAGCTCTGTATAACAACAAATAAGAAAATTAAGAAAATAATTCCATTCACAACAGCATCAAAATTTATACACTGAAAACTATTAAATATTTTTGAGAGACATTTAAAATATCCAAAATGTTAAATGGAGATACAGCCCATGTTCATGGATTAGAAGATTCAATATTATTACATGGCAATTCTCAAGTTGACCTGTAAACTGGACATAATCCACATTGAAATCCCAGCAGGCTCTTTTTGCAGAAAATAACAAGATGATCCCAAAATGTATATGGAACTTTGGATCTAGAATACCAAAACAATTTGGAATAAGAAGAACAAAGTTGGAAGACTTACATTTCCTAATTTCAACACTTCTATAAAGCTGTGGTATCAAGATAGTGTGGGACTCAAGAGCCCAGAACTAAATTCTTAAATTTATAGTGAACTGATTTTCAACAAAGGTGCCAAGGTCATCAGTGGAGAAATTATAATCTTTTCAACAAATGATGCTGGAAAAATTGGATATAATTATGAAAAAAAAAAGATGAATGTAGATCTTTTCTTCCCACTACACACATAATCACAAAAAATAACTCAGAAGCTACAATAGACCTAAATGTAATGGCTAAACCTATAAAACTTTAAAAAGAAAATATAGCAGAAAAATCTTTCTGACCTTATGTTAAGCAAAGAGTTCTTAGATACAACACCAAAAGCACAATTCTTAAAAGAACAAATTGGTAAATAGGACTTCACCAAAATGAAAAACAAATGCACTTCAACAGACACTACTGAACAAATGAAAAAATAAGCCACAGACTAGAATATGCAAATTATACATTTTACAAAGATTTGTAATATAAAATTCTCTGTGAAATATTTTACAAAATATTATGCATTAAAAGAATATATCATATAAAATATTTTATAAGAGTATTATTTTAAAAGGATATTATATAAAAGAATATAGAGAATTCTTAAAACCATATAACAAAGTAATCCCCAATTTTAAAATGGGGAAGATATGATAAATGAATGACTATTAAGCACATGAAAAGATGCTGAAAATCATTAACCAATAGAAATTGCCAATTAAAATTAACCACTAACCATTAGAAATTGCCAATAGGAATACTATTTCATACTCAATGTAATGGCTATAATCAAAAAGATACAATAATAAGTGTAAGTGAAAATTTAGAGAAACCCAAACCTTCACACGTTGCTAGAGGGAATGAAAAACAGAACAACCATTTTCTATTTGGAACTTTCTTTAAAAGTTAAACATAAACTAATTATAAAACCAAGAAGTTTTATTTCTAGGTATCTACTTAAGAGAAATGAAAACATATGCACACATGGAGACTTGTATATAAATACTCATACAGAATTATTCTCAAGCAGAATTATTCATAATGCCCCCAACTGAAAATAATTCAAAGTTCATTAGTAAGAGGATAAATAAAATGTGGTATATCTATAAAAGGAATTGCATTAAACAATACAAAGGAATGAACCATTGATAAATGCTATGGTATGGATGAATCTCAAAAACACTGTGTGAGTCCATATACGTGAAACGTCACCGCAGGATGGTATAAGAACAGAGGCAGATAGGTTAGCAGTACTCTTCAGTTGAGGGTATTACTGGAGGTCAACTGCATATGGGCATGAGGGATCTTTGTGGGTTGAGAAAATTTTTCTAAAGCTTTCAGGTTTGCATTGATGGCTGCATAATCTATAAACTTACTAAAAGTCATTGAATTTTACGCTGGAAATGGCCAATTTAGCCTGGTAGGGTCGGGGAATCTCAGAGAGGCATGACACCTGTTCTGATGACCTTACAGGTAAGTGGTGGAGTGAGGCTGGAAGGTGTGAGAGAAGCAGAAGACAGGACTGATCTGGAGCTTCAGCTTCCAGTCAAAGTTCTTTAACACTATTCCTCTTCAGAGATAAGTATCAAGACCAGTTGGTGCCACACGATGCCTCTGGGAGCCCAGATAAAGCAGTACCTTTTTTTTTTTGGCTGGGGCTGGGTTTGAACCCACCACCTCTGGTATATGGGGCCAGCACCCTCACCCTACTCCTTTGAGCCACAGGCGCTGCCCTAAAGCAATATCTTTTGAGATGTAAGCATATAGATAAGAAACTCAGATGGCTGTTTTATCTCCTAGTTGTTCCTGATTAACTGCATCCAACAGAAAGAAGAAGCAGCGCTGATGAGTAAATGCAGAAGTTGGGAGAGCATGTGGTGTGATGGCAGGGCTTGCAGCCTCCACCAGGCCAGTATCCACTGGACCTCTCTGCATTGCAAGGTTCCACTCTGTAAAACAGACACATACTGCTAACTACTTCTTGGAACCTGACAGATTCACAAAACAAAACATAGTTCATAAAAAAAAAAAAAAGAACCTAAATTTAGTATGAGATGCTACTGTGTGATGAAGGTGACACCTTAAATCAATGGTGGAAAGATGAACTATTAATAAAAGGGCAGCACCTGTGGCTCAAAGGAGTAGGGCGCTGGCTTCATATATCGGAGGTGGCAGATTCAAACCTGGCCCTGGCCAAAAACTGCAAAAAAAAAAAAAAAAGATGAGCTATTAATAAATGGCATTTAAACAACTATGTCACCACCTCAGATACCTACCTTATATCAGATGTGGTTTGTGCAAGCAATGGATACTGTGCAGATGTGAAAAGGGTTACAGAGCTCTCTGAGGCATAACGTTAAGTTAAAAAGAATTATTTGACCCTGAAGCATAGTGTGCATAGGGATGTGCATAGTGACTCCCTTCCCAGAGCGTAGCTGAGAGGAGCACTACGGTGGGAACCCTGACAACACCCTGGCCAGGTAACCACAGTCAACGTTGGCAGCAATAGGTCACATTGGCGTGTATGTCCTTGGTGTGATGGAAGTAAATGGCACTTTGCCGCTGCCATCTTTCCCCCTCAAACTCCAAGGGAATCACAGATTCCAGTAGGGTGTGGTCTACAAACACCTGACCAGCACTCCTCAGAGCCATCAAAGTCCTCAAAATCAGGGAAGGTCCAAGAAACTGCCCAGACCAGAGAAGCCTGAGGAGGCACAACTAAGTGTCATGTGGTGTCCCAGATGGGACTCTGAGACAGAATGAGGACATTAAGGGCAGACCAAGAATGTCTGTACCCTCAAAGAATCCCCAACAATAAAAATATATATATATTTTTTTTAAAAATATATATATATTTAAAAAAAAAAAGAATGTCTGAATAAAGTGTGGCTCTAGTTAATAATGATGAAACTGCTTCAACTTATCAACGCAGCCATATGCCGTATGCGGCTAAAATACTAAGCATGATAGAGACTGAGTACGGAGTGTGGGAGCCCTCCCTACCATCCTCTCAACTTCCCTGTAAATGTAAAACTATCTGTAAATCTAAGGTCTATTGGCTGGGTGCAGTGGCTCATGCCTATAATTCTACCCCTTTGGGAGGCGGAGACAGGAGAATCAACTGAGCTCAGGAGTTCGAGATTCGCCTGAGCAAAAGCGAGACCCTGTCTCTACTAAAAATAGAAAAAAAAGTAACTAGGCATGGTGGCAGGCACCTGTAGTCCCAGCTACTCAGGAGGCTGAGGCAGGAGGACCTCTGCAGCCCAAGAGTTTAAGGTTGCTGTGAAATAGGGTGACACCATTGTACTTTAACCTGGGCAACAGAGACTATCTTTAAAAAAATTTTAAAAGACATCTGGAAAGATTCAAGACACTTGTAATAATGACTACCTTCTGGAAGAATTGGAAGGAATTGGAAGGAGTTGGAAGGAGTGACTACCTTTTCATACATTTTGAAACTGAGAACATGTAAGGACATCCCCTATTAAAAATGTTTAAATAAGGAAGGAGGCAGGGAGCAGGCTCACCTCACAGGACTAGTCAGCAGTGGGGCCTGGGATCCCTGTCCCTTCCGACAAGAGTGGACTGCACTTGAATGATCAAGTAGAAAACAACCACTCTGAGCAGCAACCCCAGGCGCAGCGGAGGTAAACTCTAGTTTCTTTATTGCTACAAACCTGAAGGGATTCGAACAACAACAACTTCATTTTCTCAGTAATCCTCTGCACAGGGCCTGTGGGGTGGCCTCTGCTCCACTCGGCTCCTGCTAGGCAGCTGTTTGCAGCATTAGCAACCTCACAGTCACCCATATTCCCTTGGAATGACACAGGGTGAAGAACCAGGAGTCTGTGAGGCTGCGGTCAAGAAGTTCAGTAAGAGCTGAGAGGTAAGGATGGCAACAGGCTGGATCCAGGGACACTGGCGCTCATGGTCCCTGGTTCCACTGGCGCTAGGATCCAGGAAACCCACAGACACTGTCAGAACTCAGAAACAGCCTGAAATCCTAATGCAAACATGGTGGCCAGACACTAGACTTCCAAAGGGAATGGGCAAAAAAGTCAACTTGCTGGGCAGCAGGGGCTCCCCCCAAACCCCTTGACCTGAGACCTGGTCATTCTGACCCCAGCTCCCCTTCTATGAGATGATCTTGGCTGCTGCTGTTGAGAACTGCCCACCTGGATCTACGCTGCTGGTTGGTGGTGCTCCCCAGGATACCAGTCCGCAGGGCACAACTAAGTCTGCAGAGCGAATGCCAGCTTCTGTTTGTTCAGAAGCGTCTGGTATGCACTAAGAATTACAACACGAGTTAGGTAGACAAATGCCTCACAGAGTTGTCCAGGACCCTGTGGTGGTCGCATGTGTGTCTTGGGGGCCACACCCACACACACTCCTCTGGAGGAGACAGGGCTCCTGGAAAGGACAATCTGAACCTCTGCACATGGTCCCGGGAGCATGTAAGGCCAGCCAGATACCTTTTCCTGCACTGAGCCACTTGTGCTGGGGGCCACAGTGTCTGCAAGGGGTCCACTAGGCCAGCTGCTGGCTGTGGGTCGTATGTGCCACAGACCAGTGGCCACATACTGGACGTGGCCAAAGTCTGGCTCACTCAGGGAAGCAGGGCAGAGCCACTAACCCCTATGCTGAGGCCTTTGGCCTCAGGAGCAGCATCCTGGATGCTGACTTTGCTGGCATCCACATCCCGTGACTGGTGACGATTGTGATGTCTGATGTGGCTTTATTTTTTATTTTTGCAAAATTAAAAATGAGCAAGTTTAAATCAGTCCTGAGATATGAGGAGGAGAGGGGTACTTAACTGTCCCGTTAAATACAAAGCCAAGGGCCTGTTTTCAGAATTAATGTTTGAAGTTGATGCCAAGGAGACCATGCTCCAAGGAGCCTGTCTTTGTGACGCTATCAAGCAGACCAAGTTACAAACCATATAAACTCCAAGTCCCATAACAAAGCCCACTCCGAGGCTGTACACAAGAACGGCAAGTCAGTATTTAGCAAGGTATTTGAATATCCGAAGCGTCTTCTCATTTATAATAGTATTGTAAATTTATAGACACTTATTAGACACTCAGACATCTATCAGAATGTGCAGGGCAGTCGTCACTCAGAGAAGAACAGGACCCTGTGAAAGCTGGCAACTCTGCCCCAAAGAGCAGACTTTGCTGTGATGTGCCCCGGAGGCAAGCTAGGATGAGCCTGACCTCCTACAGGAACAATTGAACCCAAGCCTGCCAGTGTAGGGCAGGACCTGTGATCCATTCACTCTGCCACCCTCTCTGAGAAAGTGACATGCATCCCCAAGGACCATCCAGATAGAGTCATAGCATCCAGTGGCCTCAGCTTGCCCTGGGATGAGTCAGGTGGGAGTCCACCTGTACTGTGGAGGCCTGAGCAGCCCCAGCCATACCAGTCATGTCACCGCTTCTGTCCCTGGTCTATAATCTATGAATTGGATGAGGAGCTCCCTAACTATGCTGCCCAACGCTGCCAAGGCCTGACCACTCCCACAGCCAACTGGCTATCACACTGGCAGAGCTATCTCTGCTGTCCCCAGTGTCCAGGACACAGAGCAGACACCCAGGGAGTACTTTCTGCGTGAACAAGGGAGTGATCCACTCAGGGATGACCTGAGGAAGTGCTGAGCAAATTGCACACAAGAGACTCTTCCTCACTAGCCAGGAGGTGGACACCTCTCCCCATGGAGCTTCCTGTAGGAGTGACACTCCGCTGTCCCCTGCATGGAGGGTCAGCAAGTCAGACCTTTCAGGTGACAGAGGGCCCTCTCCACCCAGGGAGAGGTGGAGGCTCCACCTACTTCAGGTGCCCAGGAGCCAGGGGCCAAAGGGCAAGGGTAGCCTGGGCTGCCCCCCAGGCATTGTGCTGATGCCTACACATTTCTGCTCAGCACGAGTCTTCATAGCCCCAGTGACAACATGCCGACACAGCCTGTTTATCTCACTGTGTTGCAATTTACTCTCTCAGCAAATTTCTAGCTAACAGCTCTGGAGTTGCCGAAGCTGATCTAGAATCTCAGTTCTCCAAGGGCCTGGGCCTGCCTAGAACCTGAGGGTGTGGCAGGGAAAGGGACTAGGAACCCCCTGTTGAAGGCTTGGGGTGCCTTCAGCCATTGTGTGACAGCCAGCAAGTTGCCTGGCTGTGGACACTTTGAGGCGAGAGTCTTTTTTTGCTGAAATATTCCAGGTCCTGTCCAGGAAGCCAGGGAGCTGCTCTTGGCATCTCACAGGGTAGGCACCACAGGCCCTGTAGGTGAGAGGTACCAGCTGAAGGCATCAGGGCTCCAGGTGCTGCCCAGACAGGAGCAGACAAGGGGCCATGAGCCTAAAGGAGAGCCCAATGTCCAGCCCATGGATCAACAGAGCAAGTGGTGGCTGGACCAGATAAGGCCCCAGTGAGCATGTGTTTGGACCAAGTCAGTTCCTAAATCCATTCAAAGGAGCCCAAGGAAATGGAGGTCTACCCACGAGCACCCTCACCCCACCCATAGCAGTAGCTCCCAGCCTCCTGGAGGCTCCCACTGACCTGCACCTGGGGACATGGCCTCCCGGCCTGAGCTTCCTAACCAGGCCCATGTGACCTGAACATCACCCTCTGAGCTCTCCCTGTCATGAGCTCTATATTCTGAAGGATTCTGAGCTCCTGAGATTTTTCTAAAAAGTGAATAATTCCACGATTAGCAATTCTCACCTGAGGCCATCCCCCGTGTGATGTCCAGGCCTTGACTTTGTGATGACTTCTCTCTCACATTGTGTGCCGAGAGCATGGGCAGCTGCTTTGCTCCCCCTTCTCATCCTCTCCTCTGGCACATCCAGTGGGTGCACTAGGGAGGCGTCAGTCTCCTCCACTCACCTCTCTACAATGTTTTCTGCCTTGAAAACTCACCACTGTTGTAGGTGACACGACCCACACGGCCTAGGCTCCCACAGCTTGAACCTCAGCCCTGCTGCCACGCCTCCCCCAGACAAAGCAGAAATCATTCCCACTGCCTGCCAACACCGCTTCTTTACAGGAAAGACACACTGCCACCCTTCAGTTCATTTCTCTTATTTGTGGGAAGGCCATACGCATTCAGAAAGCAGAACTTATGGCGTCTCTTTCAGATCCAGAGTAGGCTAAGACCAGGCTGTCTATTCCCCGCAGTGAGACAAAAGCATCCAGTGCACAGAGGCACACACGCCTGACTTACAGGAGAAGCCCCAAACCTGCCCTTCACACAAAATTAGTCTTTTCCTCTCTCCTGACGAAGTGAAATTGCAACAAGTGAGGGTGAGCCCACCTTCAGGGCATGCACCATGTCCTATGCCTGCTCCAGCTCCACCTGGACCCTGAGGCCTCGCTCTCTCCCCTTTTGTTTCTCAAACAGCTTCACTGGAAAACAAACTCACACACCATAAAATTCTCCCCTTTAAAGCAAGTTCTATGGTCTTCTGTCTATTCACAAGGTTTCAGAGCCATCACCAGCAGACAAGGTGCCTCGAGCCTGAAGGAGAGCCCAACATCCAGCCCATGGATCAGCAGAGCCAGTGGTGTCTGGACCAGATGTGGTGCCAGTGGGCACATGTTTGGAGCAAGATTTTAGAGTATCTTCATTACACACAAAGGAAACCTGGCCCCATCATCGCCCCTTCCAGCCAGCCCTGTGGAGCGTCCCGCGGTCGTCCACATTGCAGCCTCCACCAGGGCTTCATTCCTTTACCTTTGCCTCATGTTGTCCAGACGAGTTGCATTTTGTTTATCTGCTTGTCTGTGCTGAACTTCTATTCTCACATTTGAGCTATTATGCCTAATGCTGTGTACAAGGTTTTGTGGGGATGTAGGTTTCAATTCTCTTAGGTTTATACCTAGGAACAGAACTTCTGGGTCATGTGGTCACTCCATGCTGGGCATTGTGAAGAGTCGCTAACAGTTTTCTGCAGTGGCTGCTACATGCCTGCTGTGGTGACCTCCATGGTTCCAGTTCCTCTGCCTCCCCCACATGGGCCATCCTGGCTGCCTCCTCCACTGGCCACATTGTTCTCAGTGCCACTGATGGGAGCCCAACAGCTTCTTTCGACTTTTCCCCTGGGAGCTCCTTTGGGCCTTTTGTCTTCTCCTCCTACACCAGGGGCCCTGGGTCTGCACTTTTCTGCTGCCAAGTCTTATGCCATGCCAGCAAAGAACAATAAATTTTTCAGAGTTCTTTATTAAAACACTAAAATGACTAAGCATAGGTAATGAGAACATGCTTTTATAGCCAATACACAGTAATGGGTCATTGCACAAGTGTGAGCCAAGGTAAGGTTATGTTTGCAGGTACAATCACCATGCCCCACAGATGGGGGGATGGAGGGATAGCTCATGGGGCACAGCTTATGGGACACAGAACCGACACTCCAGGGGCCCTAGTTCACCTGAACCCAAGCTGAACCCAGAAAACTCCTCTTCTGGCAGAGCCTAACTCAGAAGAGGAGACATCTAGAAATGAAGTATTCTCTCCAAGGGACCCTCCTTGCTCACTGGCCATCTTACCCAGCCTGCACACCTTGCCATCCCCCAAGGCAGGGGCAGCTCAGCACAACTTGCTGCTGCCTCTTCTCACCCTGGCTGCACCTTCTCCTAAGGTCCAGTGGACTCCCAAGGTCAAGGCTGGAGAATAAGCTATTTCTAGTGAGCAACAAGAGGCTAGTAGCCCTGGGAGACTTGGGGGCTCTGACCTCAGGGAATTCTGCAGACAGATTTTCCTTTTTAAATTGAGGTAAAATTCACATATATAATTAGCCATTTAACTATTTCTAAAGTATGCAATTCAGTGCCAGTCTATTCACAATGTCATGCAGCCATTGCCAACCCAAACTTGGCACACACCAGTTGCAGAACCCCCTTCCACACCCACCCCAGTGCCTTACTCTTCAAATCACCTTCTCAGGTTCATCCCTGCAATGGCACCATTGTTCAGGCAGCCTCCAACTTGAGGACAGACCTGGTTGTTTGCAGTCCTCCCTTTCAGACACTGGCCAGGAGCCTCTGCCCTGGCCAGCAGACTTGTTGCATCAAGAGGTACCAGGGATCTGTGAGCAGAGCACCTGACATATGTGACTACTAGTGCTGGGTTGTGATGATCTGCAACAACTCAGTGGGAGAAATCTGGTCCATCTCCAGAAAGGAAAGCCAGCCTCAGGTTCCCACAGCCAACATGAGGGAAATTCCTGTATTTGGCAAGACAGACCAGAATCTCCCAATGAATGAAGAGAAAAAACAGCATTTAATTTGGCTATGCAGGGAAAAGTCAACAACATCCTTCTAACATAAGCACAAGAGCTGTGTCCCTTGAGCTCCAGAGCTATCACTTCCAACCCGACAGCTCTAAGACTTTGGGTCTTACGGGTCAGCCCTGGCTGGATAATAAGCTCCAGACACCAGCCCCCAGGGCACTAACCCCAGATGCCAGCCTCTTGGACCCCAGTCCCCAGACAGCAGGCCCCCAGATCTCAGCCCCTGGGGACAGAGAACAGACTTGGTCTGTCTCACTCTGACCAGTCTCTCCCCTCAAGCACTCATAGAGGGGAACTTGCTGCCCATGCAGGGAGCAGTGTTTGAAGTCCCCAGAGCCACATGAATAAGCTTATGTACCCCACTTCATGCAGGGAGGGTGGGAAGTGTCAAATGGTAATGAACAGCAAACTTTCTGTCCCTGTGATATTATCATCAGACTTCTCAGATTTCAAAGTGGGCAGCAGTGGGTGGCTCAGTGGGTGGGAAGTCTTGGGGCCTCTAGTGCCCAAAACATGGTGGATAAGTGGGGGACTTCTCAGGCCTCAGCTCATTTCTCCTGACCAGGCACACAGACCATTCCCCAGCACTTGACCCTGAGATCACATAGACAGGCACCCTGCATGTGGCCTCATTTTAATTTCCTTTTTGTTAGTATGCGTGGTTGGAGTTGGGCAGCATACTCTCCACGTCGTTCCACAAATGAATTCTTAACAAAGTGGGAGTGAGGGGCTGGGCCGACCCTGACCTGGGCATGAAGTGAGGGGCTCATCAGGGCACAAACATGCATCCAACCCTGTGCTCACCTTCTTCCCGACTCTGCACATCCTTTTAAAAACTGGGAACAGCCTTTGCATCTTAGAAATATTGCCAAGAGGCTGGGCAGACAGTAGAAGCCACCATAGCAGTGAGCAGCTCTGGAGACAAGCTGCACCTCCCTGAGAACCTGGCAGGGCTGAGCTGGAAGGAGGCCATGTTCTGCTTCTCCACAAGCTAGGATGACACACCTAGAGAAGGGACCAAAAATGTTCACAGCAGCATTGTTTATAATGCAAAGGGAAAAAGTCAACTAAATTCTAAATGTCCATTAACTGTATTCACAAAATAAAAATGTAACCAGCCATTAGCCTGGTCATGAAAATCTGTCCACAAGACATTCAAGTTTTATAATCAAAGCAAAAAATCATAAATCTAATGTGATCCCAATTGTGAAAAGTCTGAAAACATACTACATGTGTATATAAGAGAAGATGTCTACAATGACCTATAAGAAAAGATTAAAATAGATCCTCTCTGGGTTGAAAGCAACGGATACTTTCATAAGTCTCAGAACAATAGTCATTTTTATTTTGTGATTTTAAAATAAAGCTCCCCAGAATCTGTTCTCATCCCCTAACCTGGGACAGGCCAAGATAAACTTGGCAACACAGCATGTTTGAACATTCGGTCACTGCTGGAGACTCACATACCCACATGTGTACACATACTTCTGCACACCTGCACACATGCCCCCTGCACACCTCCATGCACACACCCTCTGCACATTTGCACACATACCTTCTGCATACCTGCACACAAATCCTATGCATACCTGCATGCACACACCCTGTGCACACCTGCATACATAATATCTGCACACCTGTGGATATACCCTGTGCACACCTGCACACACACTTTTGGCACACCTGTGAACACACACCCTGAGCACACCTCTGCACAACCATGCACACATGCCCTACCTGCACACACACCCTCTGCACACCTGTGCACACACCTCCAAGTCAGGCGTTAGCATCACACAGGAGGCCAAGCACCAGAGTGCAGAGAAGATCTCCAAGGGTCCCCACAGGTTACTCCAGCGTCTGAACTCCCAGACCCTCCCACAGTCTTTCCTGGTGTCCTCGTCCACTGGGCACATTGGGCTCCCAGTGCAGATCCCATGGCCTTTTACCCCCACCCAGCTTCTCAGCACAACTCGTTAGTTCTCCAGTTAAGTTAGAGTCATTTGGCTCCTTCTGGTTCAACATTCTGCTTGGCCACACCCCTTCCAATTAAAAAAAAGTAAATGAATCTCTCAAAATATGGCCCCTATCAAGAACTGGCTGTCCCGCCCAGTGGGAAGATGGTTCTCCCAGAAGGCAGTCTCTCTGAGCAGTGCTGTCTAGTCCCGGGGAGCACATCAGCCCTGCCCACTACAGGGATCAAAGGCTGGGCCCTGAGCCCCACTCTGGAGCAAGGGAAGCCACTGCCTTGACCTGCGCATAGGTCAGCACTGGGCACTTAGCAGTGGGGCCTTCCCCTCTTCTCTCAGACAGCAGAGAAAACTGCCCCTCTGTCAGTGGGGCCTGAGAGACAGACTCAGTACCAGCATCTGGACTTGCAATCCCAGTTTCTGAGTGCTCAGCTGTAAGCAAGGGAAGCACTGGCCTGCTTGTTTATTGCCAAAGAATGGTAACCTGGATTCAGGATGGCAGCTGGAGAGACCCCAACCCTCCAGAGACAGGAAGCCCAATGGAGGTGTTGAAGCTCCCACAAGGGAAGCCCAGGGAGTGGTTTAGTGATTGGCTCTCTCAAATTCTCTCCCATGGTATTCAACAGGAAAAACAACATTTTGGGGAAGAGGTAGGTGTGCATTATTTTGCTTTGTACCAAACAGTATGCCAGTATTTGTACACAAATATTCACAGCCGCATTATTGGCAACAGCCAACAGGTGGAGGAAACAGCCAAGAAAAGAGCAAAGTGTCCATCCATACAGGGAATGTTACTCCATCTTAGAAAGGAAGGAAATTCTGACACACACTACCACACAGACAACCCCTCAGGGCATGTGCTAAGTGAATAAGCCGCTCACAAAAGAAGAAATCTTGCACAATTCTACCTGTGTGAGATCCCCAGAGTCGTCAGGTTCACAGAGATGGAAAGTGGGATGATGGAGCCAGCAGCCAGGGGAGGAGGATCAGTGTTTAACAGTGATACAGGTTCAGCTAGGGAGGGTGGGAAGTTCTGGAGCTTTATAGTGGAGATGGTTATACAACAACACAAATGTATTTAGTGCTTAAGGAAGTTATATGTCTAAGTATTTTATTCAACTGGAAAATAATTTTAAAAATATGTGGGCTTGGCGCCTGTAGCTCAGCAGCAAGGGGATCAGCCACATACACCAGAGGTGGTGGGTTCGAACCCAGCTCAGGCCTGCCAAACAACGACAACTACAACAAAGAAATAGCCACGCATGGTGGTGGGCGCCTGTAGTCCTAGCTACTTGGGAGGCTGAGGCAAGAGAATTAGTTAAGCCCAAGAGTTTGAGGTTACTGTGAGCTGTGATGCCACAGCACCCTACTGAGGGCGACATACTGAGACTCTGTCTCAAAAATATATATATATATGACCCTATAACCCATGACCCTAGTTATGTGAGTACACATATGTAGATATGTTCGTAAACATTGACATACATTCAGGGACATGTGGCTTAAAACAATTTTGAAAGAAATACCCCAAAAGGTTAGCAGTGAGCCCCTGGGCAGTGAGATCACTCTGTCTCTTCCACTGGTACTTGCGTGATTTCCAAAGTTTCTAAAAGGGACAGGCAGCCTTTTCAATGGAAAAGAAGTTATGAAATGCACATCTTTCCCCACCCAAGACTGCCCACTTGACCTTTTGATCTGACTCACACAATGGGGTTATTCAGCTGTGCCGCCCACTGCCCTGTGCACTTTCTGCTGCCCTCTGGTCCATCATGTAAATCAGGCCTGGTGCTCACTGCCTGGGCAGTGCCACCACCCCAGTCACTTCCTCCATTCTCTCCTGCAGAGGAGCAGTGGTCCCGAAGGCCAGCGCCCCATTGCCACACCCAGGCACCCTCCAGTCCCTGGCAGACACTGGCCCTCAGCCACATTGGTGGGTACCTCTCCTCTCCCAAGAGTCTGAGATATGCTCCCTACTGTCACAACTCCCTATAAAATAAACATCAGTGGCATCCACCAGGTTTGTTATGCATATTCCCCAAGTACACAATTATCCCTCTATGAAGCACATTCCTGGTACATGGCCAGCCTCTACTCCAGAGCCCGAGCCTTCTTCCTGCATTCCTGGGCAGTGACACCACCCACTGCAGCCTGGCGTGCTTGGCCAAATGTGTGTGTGGAGCTGCAGCCTGGCCAGCCTCAGGCAGGACAGACCCTGCAGACAAGGGCAGTGGCTACAAGGCCAAGGGGCCCCTTGTAACCCACAGCCAGTGAGAGGCTGCACAGGGAGATCTTCTGGCCCCAGAGTCCAGCCTTGACACGTCCCATCAGAGGCGCTACTTGTCCTGTTTCCTGTTCTATGAAGCAAAGCCCTAGTTGGTCTGAGGTCTGAGGATGCCCAGCGATGTCACAGTGAAGGTGGCCAACAGGACTGAGGCGGCCCCTCACCAGGCTCTGTCAGGGGTGCCCAGGGGATCAGCTCAGAGGGGCAACTTCCCCGATGGCAGCCCCCTGCACAGGTGCTATCTGCCCAGCCTAGGCTTGAGCTGCCAGGAAGAGGCCCCCTTGGGGGACAAGGGCTCTTGAGTATGGAGTGGCTCAAGACTCGTCACACCCAGTCCATGTGTTACTGTCTGAGTGCTGCTGAAAGCTGTGAGCTACCTACTAGCTGCTATGGGCCCTGAGCAGGGGGTTCCCGTGGGTCCCAGTGTAGCTGGCACAGAGTAAGGTGCTCCGGTCACATAGGGTCAAATCCTATTTGCCCAAAGTTTGGGAAGTTGAGATTTGGCCCACCTGGATGGCAGAGCTGGGGCTGTCCACCCACCATGAGCTCTCACAATCACACCGCCCCCCCCCCCCAGCCACACTGGCCTTGCTTCATCACTAAACTCCCACGTGGAGCATCTCTGGAGAAACCAGAGGAGCCAATTGGATGCTAAGCCTTCATTTCACTCAGATGCACTTTTAAAATGTCATCAGGTGGCTCAGTGCCTGTGGCTCAACAGGCTAAGGTGCCAGCCACGTACACCTGAGCTGGTGGGTTCGAATCCAGCCCGGGCCCACCAAACAACAATGACGGCTGCAACCAAAAAATGGCTGGGCATTGTGGCGGGCGCCTGTAGTCTCAGCTACTTGGGAGGCGGAGGCAGGAGACTCGCTTGAGCCCAGGAATTGGAGGTTGCTGTGAGTTGTGATGCCGCAGCACTCTATCCAGGGTGACAGCTTAAGGCTTTGTCTCAAATAAATAAATAAATAAAATGTCATCAGGGTTTACCTCTGGGTGATGAGATACCATTTTTCCCTTTTCTTTTAAAGCATGCTTTGTAGTTACTTGAAAAGCCCTAAAAGCATCTTCTTCTGTGCTCTGGTAAGGCTGGCCCTGTCCTGCCCTGGCTTCCTCAGCCCCACTTTCCAACCCTGAACCTGGATGACTCACACCCTCAGCACAGCTGAGTCCACCTGGAACGTTTCCTATTCTCCACAGTAACTCCCTGGAGGACAACAGGTGATAGCAAAGAAGAAACCTCCAGCTCATGAGCAATTTCATCTCTTGATCCCTAGGCCCCCCCTCCCAGGGGACTTGGATGTCCTACCTAATGGTAACCTGGGCCCGCAGTCCACCTGCTGCCCTGTGACACCTGGGTCTGCTCTTGCAGAGCCCCTACAGAGGCAGAAGAGCTAGACAGGCCTCGGGCCAACAGCTCAGTGTCCCCAGAAGAAGTGGACAGGGGACCCCACTCCAAGCTGACAGCAGACTCAGGCAGCTTCCAGAGCCACTCGCAGAGGGACTGGAAACATATTCTGGGCTTGACAGTATCCAGCAGTACGTACTCTGCTGTGTGTGTGAACGTCCTGGGGTTGCTATAATAAAAGACCACAAGCAGGTGGCTTAAAACAGCAGGAATTAAAAAAAAAAAAACACACATCAAGAATTTACTGTTTTGCATTTCTGGAGGCAGAAGTCCAAGATCAAGGGAACCACCTGTGATGGTCCTGGGAAAGAATACACCCCAATTCATTCTGTAAGGACAAAGGCAGATCAGGGGTTGCCTAGTGAGGGGCCAGAGGGAGGCTCCAGAGGGGCAGGTGTGCTATTGATCTTGACGGTGGTGATGGTTCACAAGTGTGCACACACCAAACTTATCAAACTATAGACTGTAAATACCCACAGTGTACTATATATCATTAATGCCATCAATAAAACTGACTTTTATTGATAGATAATAGCTGCACATATCCGGGTACATGTGATGTTTTGATAGAAACATACAATGTATAATTATGGAATCAGGGCAACTCGGACATGCATCACCCTAAACATTCACCCCCTTCTTCGTGTTGGATTCCAATTCCTCTTCTCCAGCTATTTTGAACTATACAACAACTGTTGGACTGTTGGACACTAGATCTTATTCTAACTCTGTTTTTGTGCCCATTAACCAACTCTCTCCATTCTGCCTCCATTTTCCCAGCCTCCAGTAACTACCACCAATCTCCGGTCTACCTCCATGAACACCTGGCATTTCTTTCTGTGCCTGGCTTATTTCACTTAATATAACAAAGTCTAGTTCTGCCCACATTGCTGCAAGTCACAGAATTTTGCTGTCTTCTATGGCTGAATAGTATTCCAGCATGTACATGTGCTACATTTTCTTTCTCCACTCCTCCACTGATGGACACTGGCGTTTGTTTCCTATTTTGGCTGTTGTGAATGGTGCTGCAACAGACATATTTCTTTGATATATTGATTTCCTTTCTTTTGCACATACACACCCAGCAGTGGCATTGCTGGTTCATATGGTAGTTCTGGTTTGAGGAAGCTTCACACTGTTCTCTGTGGTGGCTGGGCACACCACACAGTCCCAATACCGTACATGCATTCTTCTGTTCCATACCCTCACCAGTAACTGTCATTCCCTGTCTTTTTGCTAAAAGCCATTCTAAGTGGGTGAGTTGATATCTCATTGTGGTTTGGTTTGCATTTCCCTGGTGATTAGTGATGTTGAGCATTTTTTCATGTACCTGTTGGCCATTTGCATGTCTTCTTTTGAGAAACGTCTATTCAGATCTTTTGCACATTTTTAATTGGATTATTTGCTTCTGTACTATTGATTTCCTTACATATTCTGGTCTTTGACCCCTGTTGGATGGATACTCAATAAATGCTTTATCTCCTTCTGTGGCTGCCTCTTCACTTTGTTGATTTTTCCTTTGCTGTACAAAAGCTTTTAGCTTGATATGATCCCATTTGTCTAGTTTTGCTTTAATTGCCTGTGATTTTGAGGTCTTAACCAAATAATCTGAGCAGTGGTCAACCTTTGAGTTGAATCCCTGAATTAAACCTAGGCCCAAGAGGAGGGGCACCCTCCAGCTTCCTTGGCTCCCTCCAATTCCATGGTCCCTGGGCCCACAGCAAGGAGAAGTGCTGATGACACCTTGCCACATAGTTCCTGCCAACTGTGACCTCGAGGTGCTAGGTTTGCACTGTGCAATCAGCTGCCCCACTCCCTCCTTGGATTTGGTGTCAAATTCTGGCGCAGGTGGGTGTTGCAGGGCTGCATCCAGAGCCTATAAGAAACCACATTCCCTCCCTGAAGTCTGTGGGGTCAGAGGCTACATGGCAGGTGTTCAGTGCATTAAAGACAGTTCCTACATGGGCATAGAAGGGCCCTTGGCCCAGAGGCACAACAGGCCTGGTAGGGAAGGTGGGCTGGGAGGACAGAGACCCCTGGAGCAGCAGCCACAGAGTCCTCTTGGGCTCTGGTCTCCAGGAAACACATGGCACATCTGTGATAGTGAGGCTGCATCCATCTGCCCAGCTCACTATGGCTGGCACCAGGGCCTGGCCCCATGGCACAGCCATTCACAGGCATGTCCTGGAATTCTAACCCACCCAGTGGCAAGAGCCAAGGTCACATCACACACAGTCACCCCAGGCCCCTTAAGGAGCCCCCACCCCCTTCTGGGGGCTTCCAGGAAGGCCCAGGGACACCTACCTACTCACGCAGAGCCTTCCCCTCAGCACATGGGGCAGTGGTAAATCACGCCTTCATGGTAAAGCAACAACTCAGTTGAGCCGGGCCTCTGAGGCTCCAAGGACACTAGGGCCTGTGCTGGTGCTGCAAGGTGCATCTACCTTCTCCTCATGCAAAGGACTCTTGCTGGTGGAGGTCGGCCTTACCTCTCATCCTTCCTGCCTAAGACTCAGAGGGTCTGCCCACAGTGGGCTTTGCATCAGGCCAGTGTCTCCACCTCTAGCCCAAAGGCTGCCCCCTCCTTGCTGTCCCAAAACTTTTCTTCCTGAACAGGTGCCAGGCCATGGAGAGTTGCTGGAATAGACTCCCCTAACTCACCCCAGTTGTGGTCCCTGAAGGTGCAGCACCTGCTGCCCTTGGTGCCCATAGCATACATCACCATCCTTAGGACACTGAGCCCACATGCCCCAGCCATGGCCTGCCCTTCCCGCCACCACCACCAGGCCATGGCCTGCAGTAGATCCCTCACCCAAGCAGTGATCCGTGGCCAAGGAGTGAGCCCCTGGAGCCACAGACCATGGGGACAGCAGGCAAGGATGGTGTGAACACCCCAGTTCATCTCACAGCTGGATGAGGTGCCTTCTCCCCAGCTTCTGGATAGGATTCCATTTACAGAGCCCCACAACCTGGTTGTCACCAGACCAGAATGCAGGGATGGTCATCATCATCAACTGGGAGGTGTTCTGTCCCCATTTGCAGGATGACAACAGATACCTTTTGCTCACCTCTGACAGGCACCAGAGGACAGCAGTGCTTAGGGTTCTCATGGGAAACCCCTCAGAGGCAGGGGCAGACACCAGCACCAGCAGTCCCAAGTGGGCAATACTGGGGACTTGGGAGTCCGAAGAAGACCCTTAGGGCTAAAAAGTCCAGTGTGATGACTGAGGTTTCACAGCAACTGGCATCAAGGCCCCTCCACACCAAAGGGCTCCCTTCAGGGTCTGATGCCCTGGGAATGCGGCCACACATGAAGAAGTCAGATGTGAGTGGACATGGCCAGCCCCGTCAGGGCAGGCGCAGCAGAAGCCCCAATGGCTCTTTCTCAGCAGCTGCCAGAGTGAGAGATGTTTCTGGTGTGTGGTGCAGTCACACTGCGGGTGTCACCTGGCAGGCAAGGGACCTATAGACCCCTTGTGAGTAGCTGGGCAAAAGTACAGCCCTAATGGTATCTCCAGGAAGAGCCAGGCATGGTTGGCACAGGGAAAACCTCTGGTCCATGACCAACAGTGCCTCATTCCACCTGCACCCACAGCAACACTGAGGCCAGCTGGGTGGAGGCTCCAGGGGGCAGAGACCAGTGGGCACCTCCAGTGTGGCCAACTATTATCCACATCAGGAACTTGACTACTTTTATGCCTCTGTATTTTCTTTATTTCCCTTGTTTTTTAGTAGCGCTCCCTCTGGACATTTTAGCCCAGCTCCACAGTGCTACTAGTGAAGGAGGCATTTGGCACTTTCTGGGCTAAGGACAGAGTGGTCTCTGGCAGAGAGGGGCTGGAGCTTCTTCCTGTGATGACCCAGCTCCTTCCTGACCCTGGCAAGTCAGGGTCAAGTACAAGCCCCCAGGAAGGAAGACTAAAAATCCAAACAGGATGCCTGTGGAAGCAGAGAGGGGTTTAGGAACTGTAGCGACCACTGTAAGAATAGCTGCTGGATGACTAAGTGACAGCCGTGTCCCAGCCCTGGGACATCATGAATCCCAGTTGTTTGACCCCCACCCCGCCCAGGCCTGCACCTGCCAAAATACCCATAGGTGCCGAGTCTGACACCTCTCTCCCTTATTGCAACTCTAAAACCTCTGCCTCCTGCCCCACAACCCCAGGCCCCAGAGGCCCCTCACCCCACTCCTACCTGTGCTACCCCTCAGAGCCTCCAACATGCTCTTAGGTCTACCATGACCTCTGCTCCTTGTGGCCCTCATCTGCCCATGACCCTGACCCACTGTGCCCAACCCATGCAGGCCACCTCGAGTGCTGCCTTATCACCTAGGCAGGGGCTCAAGAGAAGGTGGACAGAGATCTAACACCTTGAGTAGATAGCAGGAGCTCACAAGAGCACAAGAGGACTGTCCAAGGGGAAGATCAGCAAGGCTGGCGCCCAGCCAGGTGGGAGGCGCCAGATGAGACAGTACAGCCAGAGGGGCCATGGGCCATGGTAGCCCCAGCAGCTTTGCCCAGCATGGGTCCAGGAGCCCAGACGGCCCCTGTAGGGTCCAGGTTAAAGAAACACTACACTCCCCTAGAAACATACACACAAACACATAAGCACACACACTGACACACACACATACACACAGACATGCACAAACCAGACACACATAAACACACCATAGACACACAAGCATACAGATATACACACTGGCACACACAGATGCATACTAATGAACACAGCTGCACACACGCAGATATGCTCAAATGCCCACACACAGAAAGGCACAAGCATGCAGGGCCCCGTGGTGCCCACCCCTATGGCCAAGTGCCCCCTCTCTGCCCTATCAGAGGCTTCACTGTGTTTTTTTGTTTCTTCATCTTTTATCTTTTTTTTATCTTGCCCTGATCAAATTGATGACTAGGAAACTATGTGGCTTGGTAAGCAAACTTCTAAAGATGAAATTCCAAAGCCTCCAGCGGCCATGACCTCACCACCCGATATCAACCAAACCTCCTGTCTTTATAGATCGCCGCCTGCCTGGGCAGCAATGCACAATGGCCTAGTGTTGACACTGATTTCCCATATTCTCAAATATCCTCCCATGTGGCTCCTATATGAAGCTGGAGGTAGGGCCTCTCCTGCTGGGCGACTTTCTTTCTCTGGGTCTCTACCTCTATGTCCTGGCCCTGGTTCTACAACTCAAAAACCCCTGCCTGGGCTGTCAGCAACAATCTCCTATTGGTATATCTCTGTCCCCATCCTCCAGGAGCCCCAATCTCTCCTCCAGGCAGCATGGGTGGATACTGCAACTGAGTGAGGACAGACAGAGTAACCATGGGCCAAGCGCTTACAGTGCTGGCCTGGCCCAGAGAAGCTCAGAGTACTGTAGCAACATGCCTCACCAGCACCCACTGTGCACCAGGCCCCACCAACATGCCTCACCCATACCCACTGTGCACCAGGCTGCACTGAGCCTTACCCGCACCCACTGTGCACCGGGGAGCCTCACTGGTACTCACTGTGCACCAGGCTGTTGTCAACATGCCTCATCTGCACCCACTGTGTGCCAGGCTGCGCCAACGTACTTCACCCACACCCATGTGTGCTAGGCTTGTGTGCTGCACTGGAAACCAAGGCCCTGTCCTCCTCCCAGGACTGGAAATTATTGGCTGCTGTCCTGGTGGGAAGCCCCAGAGGAGAGGGGAGTAGGGAGGGAGAGGAGATGCTGGGGATGGCTTGTGGGAGGTGGTAGCATGGCAGGAGCCACAGGAGTAGAAAATCCCAGAAGATCTGAGTGTCCTCATGCTGGTCCCCAGGTAACACCCAGGGCACACCCCTCCCAAAAGCTGCTTTTCTGGACCCTGTATCCCTTGAACAGCAAGTAACCCATCCTCTCTGAGATCTGTCTATCCTCCAGATGGAATCTCCCAATGGCAGGACTCCTGGCTAGTGCCTGCCCTGGGGGAGACAAGGACCCCAGGTTCTCACAAGGTCCTCTCAGGACCGATTATGACCACACAGAGCAACAGAGAAGAGGAGGCTGGGGAAACGAGGCTAGCACCCAGGCCAGCAGGGCCCAAATTGAACAGGTTAATTAGTGAGAGGGAAGCTCTTGGTGTCAGCTACAGTGCTAAGGAGTGGCTTCCCACCTCCACCCGTGGGACCCACTTCACTTCCCCAGCTGTCTGCATCCTCGCAGGTGGCTCAACAAGTGGGTCTGGGAACCTCAGCCCTCCCTGCTGCCAGCTTTCCTTCCAGAGCCATAGCCAGGAAAGGGTCAGGATGGAGGCCACAGGGACACGGAGGGCTGGATTCTGCCTACCACCCCAGTGATCTGGCTGGTGCTTCACCTCAGACATGCACACACATAAGCACAGACCATGCTCACATGAGAGCCAATAATGCTCGCATATGCCAAGGCCTCACCAGCCCCATCTAGAGTAATGGAGCACGCAGGGCCTGGCACTCACAGTTTTGGGACAGTGCAGAGCCACAGGACCCACCATGGGGAAATGGGGGGATTGCTGTCTGGCACCAGCCAGGAGCTCCCCTACCTGGGAGGCCATAGGAGAAGGACAAGTAGAGGGAGTAAGCTAATGGTAGAAGGGCTAGCGACAAGCCCCACCTCAGGTCCTTCTGGGGGACAAGAGATAGGTGCCGCTGGGAGAGAAGTGACGCCACCCCACAAAGACTCCCAGCCCTCATCTCAGGAAAGTGTCACCCTGGGGTGAGCGTGTGCTGTCCAGGCACATTGGGGCGGGACAGGAGCTCTGAAGGCCCAGCTGGTGCTCCCAGGGGAGGTGCTGCACCCTGAGCCTTAACATGGAGATGCCTGCTCGCCCTGCCCCAGTGACTAAGCCCAGGGAGCAGGACCCCTTCTACACCAGCAATAGCCCAGGTGTCCAAAGCCCAGCAAGGGTGGCAGCCTCTCTACACACCCTGCACCCGGTCCTACCCACAGACCTATTGAGGTGCAGGTGAGGGACCAGGAAGGGCCAGCACAGGAAGCCCTGGCAGATGGGCCTCTAGGGCACAGGATCCAGGCAGCAAACACCGCAGAGGAGGGGACAGGAGCCTAGAGCCCTTCCCAGATGACCCTGGCATTCCGCAAGACCTAGCTCAAATCCCACTTCTCCTGTGAAACCCTCTCCACCTTCACAGTTAGCTTCACAGTTAGGACTGAGTTCCACACCGACAGCCATCCACACTCTCCAGCCAACCTGCTCTGCCTTCTTGTTAGCAGGTTGACTGGGTGATAGCTACTGACTCTGGGCAGCTGCTGTGCTAAGCAGGCAGTCTGACCTCTCAGCCCGAGCTGGCCTAGCAATGCCACCAGGGTGGTTGGACTGGCCAGCCTAACCCAGGATGTCTTGTGCAGAGACATCAGAGGCCTCAACAGGGACCCAGGGATCCAGCCAGCCACCACAGGCAGGTAGCAGAGAATTCCAGCCCACGTCTGAGGCCCATCCTGCCCCAGTTCCTCTGGGAAGCTGCCACAAAGCAGGAAAGGGGCCAGGGCATGATGAAGGCTCCATGCCAGAGGTTTCTAGGTCTGCCTGACTACAATGGCAGGTGGGATAGAGAGGGGGGACAGCATTGCTATCCCATAGAGGCCTGAGCCCCCCAGAGCATTCAGGGAGTGGGTAAGGCCAGGGCCCGTGTCCACAAATGTCCCTGTGCCCCTACCTCTGACATGGAGTACCTGAGGAGTATAGTTACTGTCTGTCTTGATGAATATGTCTGTCAAGCTGGGGCTTTTCTGCCAGCTGATTGTCCAGTGCCATGAAGAGGCCTTAGAATTTGGCTGGGGGGAGCGTGCTGGCACCTCAGCCAACCTCTGCAGAACCCACATTGGGGGTGTGGCCTGTAGCAGGGAATTACACAGCAAGTGAGGTTTTGAGCTCTAAAAGTTTGGCAGAGAAAAGAAGAAAGAGGAGAAAATAGCAGAGAAAATCCCGGTGGTGCCAGGGAAGGCCTGGGCTTGTTACTCACAGCAGGACTAAGGCAGAGGCAGGAGGGAAGGTGGCACCAGTGGGCCAAGACACAGGGGCTCCTGCACATCTCCCCTTCAACCTCTGGATGGAGCTTCAGACGTTGAGCCAGCACACACTTGAGTCAGTGCACACCTAAGCCAGTATACACCTAAGGCAAAAGCAGGCTTCCTTCCTCAGTGCTGGGGCTGAGGACCCTACCACAGACACTGCTCTATGGGCTTCATAGGGTCCATCCAGGAGGCAGCCCAGCCCTGAGAGTGTGGAGCCCAAGTGGCAGAAACCATTGCAGGGGTCAGCCAGAAGTATCCTCTGGAGACCCTCCAAATGCCTAGTCCCCTCTGATGGGGTTCTCTGAGGATAGTAGCAGCAAGGCAAAATCCACTGTCAGAGGAGCTGAGAGGGAGCTGATCCACTGTCAGGACAGAGGGAGAAAAAGGCAGTGCTCTCCAACTCCCCTCCAACACCAAGCAGCCCTGGATCACTGGGGGAGGCTTTCACCTGCAAGCCTGGGGACTTGGCCACAGATGGGGTTTCCTCTCATGCCAGCCTCCTGGACCCCGCCCTCCCCTACAGGAGCACAGTTCCTTCCCAGCCTGACAAACCCTTCATTCCCTTAGACTCTGGGCAAGGATAACCCCCTTGCTCTTTACCTGACATTAGCACATGGATCAGGTCCAGGGCAGACCTCAACATCCCAGTGTACCTGTAACTGACCAGCCTGAAAGCCGACGTTCTTGCTCTATAACCTCCCCTTGTCAGAGTCCATGCCAACTGGTGCCAGCCCAGAGGCTCAGCATTCCCAGTTTGAGGAGCTTCTCCACAGCACAGACCAGAAGCAAGTTCAGTTCCTTCCCCATGCTGGGCCTGGCACCAGCACCTGTGTTGTAGCTGCATCCTGCTGGAAGCCAGTGGGACCGACCCGACACTAGTACTGCTGCTTCCTGTCCTTGTCCACCAGCACACACCTGAACTGGTGCACGCCAGAGCAGGCACAATCTGAGCTAGAACTAGAACACCTGAGCCAGCACACACTTGAGTCAGTGCACACCTAAGAACGCACACCTGAGCTAGTACACAGTGCCTACTGAGGGCATCCAGCATGGCTCAGCCTCTGATGAGGAAAGGAAGGGACTCACTGACCATGGCAGCCTCTCCATGTCCCACCAAGTTCTCAGTAGCTGCACAGGAGGAAACCCCTGACTCATAAATGAGGGTGCAGGCTTGGATCAAGCTATCTGATACCCCTAAAGACCCCCTCTACTGGGGAGCAGTGTCCTCTCAAATTTCATGTCCACCAGACCTCTGAATGTGATCTTATCTGGAAATAGGGTCTTTGCCAATGTGGTCAAGTGAAGATGAGGTCACTGGGTGGCTCCCGTGCACTCCAGTGACCAGTGTCCTTATGGAAGAGAAATCTGGACACACTCCCACGGGAGGAGAACATGCAGCCATGGAGAGGAGACTGGAGTGATGGAGCCACAAGCCTAAGGATGCCTGGAGCTCTCTGAAGTTGGAAGAGACTAGATGGAAGTCACTGTACCCTAGCCGCACAACACACTCCCTGGAGTGAGGCCTTGCTGACACCTTGACCTTTGGATCCTGGCCTCCAGAACTCAGAGAGCATAAACTTCTGTTGTTTCAAATCCCCCAATTGGTGGAGAAAGGCTACAGTAGCCACAGAGAACTCATGGATATGGAACAACCAACCTGATCCCAGGCAGAGGCTTGCTATGGACTCTGGCATTTGGGGGAAGCTGGGGTCAAAGGGCACTGGGGTTAATGGAAAGGGAGAGGGCAGGTACTGAGGAGTGCTGTCAGCAGCAGCTGGGCAGGGCATCTGGCTGGGGCCAACTCTGGAGTGTGTCCAGGGAGCTCCCTTGGCCACACACACCTGACCAGCTGGGAGACAGACTCATCACTGGTTGGGCAGGTCTTGGTTTTTATTCTCTGAAACAGAAACAACCTGCAGCCCAAAAAGGACCACAGCTGGCAAAGCACATTCTTTAAAGACAAAATGGAAAAAAAAGTAAGTATTTGGCTCCATAAATTTCTGTTGTAACAACTCCAAACAGTACTGAGTCTTTGCACAGAACCTGGCTGACCGACAGCTCTGTCCTGCAGCCACAGGTTCTCATCCAATATACCAGGCTGAGTGCAATGATGTAAATGTTTTTAAAGAACAACATAAGTGCCACATCAAGACATTTGAAGACATAAGAATTTGCTTCCTATGGGCATTTCTTTTTTACAAAAAACATAACTTAGTTTGCATTTTATAACATTTCCAATTGGCCACAGCATCCCCCACTGGGACCCCACAGGGTCAAACACCATAGACACCTCCTCAGATGGTGCAGCTGACAAAGCAGGGCCAGGCCTGGGCCCTAGGGGTATCGTCCTGTGTAGCTCCCACTAGGATTTGTGCAGCCCCTGCAGCCACAGCAGCTCACCAGGGGAGGGAAGACAGCTTGAGGGCCCTGTGGTCACTCTGCACCAACCTCGCAGGGGTTCAGTCCCCTCTCCTCAGCGTCCCTGTACATCCTTTGAAAGTCCTGGAAGCGTGGGGCACAGCCAAGCCATGCCTCCTCAAAGCGCATGTGGCCCATGAAGAGGAAGTCACCACGCCCTGGCCGCACACCACACTCCAGCAGCGTCCTGACATGCCCCTGCCAGTGGCCACCACCCTCAGGCACCGGCTGGAAGATCTTGCTTTTCTGCCGGTATAGTCTGCTCACTCTCAAGTGGATGGCCGTCTCTTGAAGCTCTGGCTCATGGGTGACATCCTGGATGGAGCCTCGAACAACTGCGGAGAGAAGGAGATGAAATAGTCCAATGAGTACTGCCGGGTGCTGGCCCAAGACAGTATTGACATATTGACTCCACATGCAGCAAGGCCACTGCAGGCCCCTGGCAATAACTGGCATTGGGACTGGGAGCTGAACCCCAAGACCCTGCCATCTAGGAATCCCATTGAAAAGTACATTTTAGGCCAATGCAGCAGATTACACCTGTGGTCCCAGCATTGTGGGAGGCCAAGGCAGGAGGATCACTTGAGGCCAGGAGTTCAAAGCTGCAGGGAGCTGTGATCACACCACTGCACACCAGCCTGGATAAGAGAGCAAGACCTTGGCTCTAAAAAAGTACAATTTAAACAGTAGGAAGTCATCCCAGATGAGAAGCTGTAGCAGCATGGCCCAGAGGAAGGTGCTGTCCAACTGTATAAGATAAAAGCAGCCACCCCCTCAGTGCTTAAAGCAATACAATCATGTTTGAAATTAAGATCTGTTGCATCAGTGCAGGCTCTGTTGGAGGACCCATGTGTAGTGTCATTGCTTACATGTGCCCTAAAATCAGGGTCATGGTTTTTGAGTGAGTCAAGAATCAATGCATGGAATTCTACACTTCCTATTTATGAGCCAGGACTAGAAGTGGTAGAATCTTGCTGAGGAAAAAAATCTATTTTTTTCTACCAATATTGATGATGCCATCAAAGAACCTGATGCTGTATTTATTTCTGTGAATACACCAACAAAAATCTATGGAATAGGGGAAAGGTCGTCCAGCAGGATCTGCAGTATACTGAAGCTTGTGCTAGACGTGTTGTACAAAATTCAAACACGTACAAACTTGTGACTGAGAAAAGCACAGTTCCACAGTTCCACAGTGCGGGCAGCAGAAAGTATCCGTTGCATACTTGATGCTAACACAAAACCCAACTTGAATTTACAGGTGCTGTCCAAACTGGAGTTCTTGGCAGAGGGACGGCCATCAAGGACCTAAAGAACCCATACAGAGTACTGATTGGTGGGGATGAAACCCAGGAGACCAGAGACCCATGCAGGCCCTGTATGCTGTATATGAGCACTGGCTTCCCAGAGAAAAGATTCTCACCACTGACATTTGGTCTTCAGAGCTTCCCAAACTGGCAGAAAATGCTTTTCTTGCCCAGAGAATCAGCAGTATTAACTCTGTAAGTGCCCTGTGTGAAGCAATAGGAGCTGATGTAGAAGAGGTACAGCCACTGGAATGGACCAGAGAATTGAAAATAAGTTTCTGAAAGCCAGTGCTGGTTTTGAGAGAGCTGTTTCCAAAAAGATGTTCTAAATGTGGTTTATCTCTTTGAGGCTCTGAATTTGCCTGAAGTAGCTCATTATTGGCAGCAGGTAATAGACAAGAATGACTACCAGAGTGGGAGATTTGCTTCCCCAAATCATAGACAGTCTGTTTAATACACTGTCTGATAAGAAGATAGCTATTTTGAGGTTTGCATTCAAAAAGGACGCTAGTGATAACAAAATAATCCTCTAGTATATATATTAGCAAGTATATGATGGATGAAGGTGCACACCTCCATATATATGATCCGGAAGTACCCAGGGAACAAATAGTTGTGGATCTTTCTCATCCAGGTGTTTCAGAGGATGACCAAGTGTCTTGACTTCTGACCATTTCCAAGATTCCATATGAAGCATGTGATGGTGCCCATGCTGTTATCTGCACTGAGTGGGACATGTGTAAGAATTGGATTATGAACACATTCACAAAAAAATGCTGAAGCCAGCCTTCATCTTTGCTGAACAACGTGTCCTAGATGGGCTCCACAATGAACTATAAACTACTGGCTTCCAAATTAAAACAATAGGCAAAAAGGCGTCTTCAAAGAGAATCCATATGCTCCTTAGGGTGAAATTCCAAAATTAAGTCTTCAGGATCCACCTAACAAAACTCTAGAGTCTAGAAATTGCCATTTTTGTTTGTGATTTTCTCTTTTTGGTCCTTTAAGATAGCAAATATCTACTGATATTAAATGGTGAATGAACCAAGTGTTTTTAAGGAAATTAAATTTTTTTTGATTATTGAATTTATAATAGCTATATGGGTATTAGCATATCTGGTAATTATGAATCTAGAACATTTTTCACCTATTGTCATATTGTTAGCTTGATTAATGGATGAGTAGAAAATAATCATGTTGGTTTTAATGGTGTCAATTTTTGTAAAATAAAAATTAAACTCCAAACAAACAAACAAAAAAAGGAAGTCTTCCCAGACATTTTGACTTTGTCAAGTGCTCTCTGTACCAAGGCTCACAAGCTCAGGTGGGAAAATGGAACAAAACAACCATGATTTGCATCAGCTCTTCAAATTAGAACAAGAGAAACAAGCACAGCTAATACATGAGATCTTTTGCACCTCTACGTCCTGACCAGACAGGCACAAGGACTACTTTAGGCAATTGGAGACCCTGGTCATGTGCCGGGAGCCTGGACGGCAGATAAGTGAGGAAGGACCCCCCTCCCCATGCCAGGTGGACCTCCACAGCCCCGAATCAGCAAGCAGGAGTCCAAATCTTCCTTGAGACAAGCCAGAAGGCCTGCATCCCTCAACCTCAGCCTTGAGCCCTCAGGGGCCCCAACCACCATGGAACTTGGATGAGGGACAGTGAAAGCTCCATGGTAGAGGCTAACATGAGGGTGCCCTGGATGGCTGATAAAATTCTGTTATAAAGCACTCCCCAGAGAAGAGTCCTGAAAAGCAACAGACTTCAAGAATTCCCTCAGAGGGCAATGGTCTCACCTGCAAAATGGGACAGTGCTTGGTAATTACCAAAAACACCTGCCCACTCTCTCCGTGGGCAAGTGTGTGTGCACTGACTCCTGGCTTCTGGGCTAGGAAGCCATTTTGGGCACAGAAGGAAAGGCATCTTTCCCGTGACTGAGGCCAAGACCCATGCTTCTGTAGAGCACCCGGGGGCTGGGTGCCCATGGAAGGCTCTGTGGGGCCCTGCAGGGGGGCTAATGCCCCAAAGAGCCTCCACATGGCAGGAGCTGTGAGGCAGACACTCACCAAAGTCACTGGTGCAGACAGCTAGAAGGACCTCGGTGTCACTGCAAGGGCGGCACGGTGCTGGAAAGGCAAGAGACAGGGTCAGCCGGGACAGAGCAGGTCCAGGTTTCACCACCTGCCACATTCACACATGCTCATCAGACTCAACTAAAGACAGTCCTGGAGTGCCCACATCGCTCCCCTGTGGCCAAGACCACTTCCCAGCTAAGCCAGCAGAGCAGAAGACAGAAAACACAGCCCCAGCCATGCCCAGGCTGACCTCAGGGGATACTCAGCCCCCTCTGAACTGGAAGTACTTGAGTAGTGGCTGTCACAGCCCTCTGCCCTGAGAACATGACCCTCCACCCCACCACATCCTGAGGCTTCAGAGACAGGGGACTCTCGTCATGCCAGCTTGCACACCAGTGAGGTGGTGTCACCAGCATGCTCAGCTCAATCACCTGAGGTCTCCATTACAGACACAAAACCACCTGACTGAACTGAAACCATGTCCCCAACAACACCCTGACTACAGTCACCCTCACCCCATCCCCCATGCCCAAGGGTCAGGGCCACCCTCACCTCCCCAGATCACACTGGAGGAAGGTCACATCCTGTGGGGACCCAGTGCCCACCACAGACACTATCCAAACCAGGCCAGGCTTTTCTGAAGAGTCCAGAAAATGCTAACTCTTCTCAGAAGAGCCACATGGGCCATGCCGAACTTGCACAGCCAGAATCTCCACCACCCAACAGCCCCACAGCAGAAGCCTCCAAGGGCTGTGTGCCAGCTCAACAGTGAATTTGGAAAACTCAGTCTTATTACCCGGTCTTACTGCAAGACCTCTACCTTGCTCAGTCTTCACTTCTAGGTTTTGGCCCCAATTCTAACACAGCAGAAACTCTGAAGCATGAAATCTCAGTGAGGCAAGTTTCCCCGCAGCCATCTCACCTTCTAAATGCTCTGGGATATCCTGGCCAGGACAGGACAGTACTTGCCTTGGGGCTCCCCAGCCTGTAAGATGCCAACGCCATGGTGCACTTGGCCAGCCTTACCTGCCAGTCTGAGCCAGGCCAAGCTGTCGCCTGCTTGGTGGCTGTACAGACCCCAGCCAGGTGCTGTCGGGGGAAAGGGCAGCACAAGCGTCCAGCAAATGGGCCAAGCATCTCCAGCTGAGCAGGAGCTCAGACAGGCCTTCCAGGGTCTAGGATAAACCCCATGGGCCTGACTAAGGGGTCAGTGGAGGCCAGACTAGGCCTTGGAGGGAGTTTACAGCATCCTGGGCTACCACAGGGTCTCTGTGGGCCTCTTCGAGTCGACCTGTTTGGGGCGCTTACCACATAGTCCTGCCCCAGGGTGAGGCTGGCACACCCTGGCCAGGCAGGGTATGTAGTCACCCTCAGCTCAGTATGCCTGACTCACTGGCCCGCCCACCACCTGCTGCTGCATTTGTTACTATTAAGCTACCAGAAAGAAGCTGCAGAACAAGAACAGCCTGCAATGCCTCCAGATCCAGTCCATCCTGTCCAGGAACCCCAGATATGGAGCCTTCTGTTAGCCTGGAAGGTCTGCAGCCAGTCCTGAGACACCCTTCAACACACCTGGACCCCTCATACCCCCAGCCCAAGCTGGGTCCCAGGAGCCCCACCTCCTGCTGACACTGCACGAGCTCATGCCGCAGCCCCCACAAGGGAGGCACCTGACCCAGGCCCCAAAGCTGTCCAGGGCGCCATCTCATGGCACTTGGCTCGCTGGCCAGCAGCACAGACAGGTCGGCAGCACTGAGGCATGAGGAGAGTGTCTCAAATTTCAGGTGGCATTTTTATTCAGAGCACATGAGACTCAATAGACTTTCCATTCTGACTGGCCAGCTGTCCGAGGCCCACAGAGCCAGAGGTGCCAGCCCAAGGTCCCTTGTGGGAGTGGGGACAGCCTTGACAGTGAGAGGGCAGGTCAGAGATTAAAGGGCACTGCGATCACAGCTGTGCAAGGGGCAGGAAGTGCAGGAGGTGAGAGGTGAGCCCCAAGTTAGGAAAAGGAAGCCATGCACTCAGGTCCCATCTCGAAGATTGGGAGCCAGGATGCTCACACCAGACCTGAGCATGTGTGTGTCTCCAAGCCCTGGAGTATCCTCCTCTATAAGTCACTGGCCCTGGGACAAGCCTTGGGACCTTAGAGGATAAGGAGGAGGGAGGGAGATGCTCCCCTCACCAACTCTGGCACCTGCCCTGGCCCAAGCCCTGGCTGTACAAGGTGTTGGTAGCCTGAGGTTCCTCTCCAAAAGCCTCCAGGAGCCCACGCCATCGACAGTGAGCTCAAAAAGCATGGCTCTAGAGACCTCCCTGTTCTAATTCTCAGATTCACAAAGCAGGGGTCACCTTCACGGAGAACTCAGTGCATACCAAGGGCACAATCTGGAAACAATTACTAGTCAAAGTCAGGCTCATAAAGGCTGTGGAATGCGCTGGTCATGACACATCACATCTCACTTCCGGGGGTGCGGGGAGGGTCAGCAAAGGGTTGGAGTTCTGTCCCTCAGAGAGTGGGGGCAGGGCATGGATGTCCCCAATGATCACTCATGAATATGTATAAAATGAATTGAATGAAGAACAAAGAAAACAGAGTCAGAGGGGCAGCCAGGGCTGCTGTGGCGACCCTGCAGTGGTGGCAGGCACACACGGAGGGCTACACCGTGAGTACAAGGAGGCTGAAGGCTGGAGGCTATGGAGTGGGCTGCAGACAGACGGATGCTAGTCCAGCAGCACTACCCAAGAGAGACAACCAGCGTGGAGACAGACAAGATCCCTGGGGAAACCTCAAGTGACAACCACTGCTGGTCTCCAAGGCAGCTGAGACAGCAGACATGGCACTCCCACGAGGAGCAGGTGGGCAGAGTGGGCCCACAGAGCCTGCCTGAGGGGCAGGATGGTCCTGGGGGCTGCCCTCTTCCTGAAGAGAACACCCTCCCTCCCTTCAAGTCAGGAGATGGTGAAGATAGATAGGATCTTCTTCACGTCTATAGGTAATTACAGTGGCCTGAGAAGCCGCTAAGGCAGGTGGCTCACACCTGTGATCCAGCACACTGGGAGGCCAACATAGGTGGACTGCTTGAGGGCAGGAGTTCGAGACCAGCTGGAGCAAGACCAAGGCCTCATCTCTACTAAAAACAGAAAAACTAGCTGGGTGTTATGGCAAGCACCTGTAATCCCAGCTACTTGGGAGGCTGAGGCCATAGGATCGCTTGAGCCCCACAGTCTGAGGTTGCTGAAGCTATGATGCCACAGCACTCTACCCAGGGTGACAGAATGAGATTTTCTCAAAAAAAAAAAAAAAAAAAGAGTAGTGGTATGCCTGTAAAGACTACAAATACCCTTCATCCCTGCTTCCACCAAATGATGAGGTTTCTTTTCTACCCTTTTGCACTTTTCTACCGATTCCACATGCCCACGAGGGTCCCCCAAACCCTGAGCTCCTGGAGGGACTCTGCAGCAGGGACTGAAGCCTCAGACAGTGTAGGACCCAGGCATCCGTGCAAGCTGGTAATGTCACTTTTGTGTGTTCGTGACCAGCATCAGGGCAACTGCATCTAGCCTGCCTGGGTGACCTAGGGAAGCAGGTTTGTCCCTGTTCTCTAGAATTGGCTGAGCTCCTGCTCCTTGGCCACCCACATGGTGCTGGTGCTGCCCATCCCCTGAACATGCAAGCATTAATTTTTGTACTTGGTGAGAGGTGCAGGTCCAGTTTCACTGGCCCAGTGTCCCCAAAAGACTGGGGTTGGAGGAATCCACTAAGTCCTCAGTACATGTCTAAGTATAACCTCAAGACATACTCATGAGTTCTTGCACCTGTCCACTCGCTGCCTTTGTGTCCTGCCAGAGCTCCTCAGACAAGAGGAGTGGAAGGTGGAAGGTGCAGGGCAAGCAGGTCCTACTAGGGGTGGCCAAATCCAGAGTCCACCAGGGCCGGGTCACAACCCTCTGACCCACAGGCTGTGCCCCTGGAGAAGCAGCCTACCTGCTCTGGTCTCTTCCAGGCTGTTGGGAGCCTCACTTATTCAAGGAAACTGACTTTGCAACCCAAAGGACCCACCACCAACAAGCTGTTACCAATAGGCCTAAGTTCTTGTCCGAGAAGCAGGCTGCCTCCAGATGGGCAGGAGCATGACCCTCAAACACACAGCACCCACGGGGGATTCAAGCCTACAGAGCCTCTGTTCTCTCACATCAGTGCCAACTGTCAGTTCAGATTCATGGGGAGCTCCTCCACTCCTGACAGGTGCAACAACCACCCGCCTGGTCATGAAGTGTGTGTGTGTGGCCTGAGGCGAGTTCCCACCCCTCCTCCTGCAGGTGAAGCAAGGGCCAGAATGGAGACAACGGAAACATGGGTGCTGAGAGGGCTCAACAGCAGGCCTAGCCTGGGCACGAGCTGCCCTGCTAGAGGGCTGGCGCTGACATTCCACATTACACACCCTGGGTAAAAGGTGCCCGCTATACTGGGTGAAAGGTGAGCGGGGACACATCAGCCCCCAGTCCCTTCCCCACTTTTCTGCTGCACCAGGATGGGATAGGGGTTTCTGGAGCTGTGTCTAGGGGAGTATACCACCCCAGGTACATCGCAGGGTCTAGGTCCCTGCCTTGAGCTCCGGTGATTCTGTGGCTATGTCTGGGCGGGGGGAATACCACCCCCAGCACATCGTAGGGTCTGGGTCCCTGCCTTGAGCTCCGGTGTTTCTGTGCTGCTGCTACCAGAATCTCACCATCTGGACATCCCTGTGGGCTCTATGTAAACAGACACCCTGGAGCCAGGCAAGTGTGTTGTGGGTAATGAGGGTCTACTCCACACCACACAGCAAAGTCATGGCCCCCAAGCTGGTCTGACATTCATGGGACCCCCATGGTCCCAAGAGGTATGTGAAGGCCAAAGCACAAGACCCGTGACCAAGCTGTGGCTCAAGTCACTACTCACTCAGGGCTACTGCCTCCCTACAGGACACCACAGAAACCATGTATGTCTCCTAAACCCACTTACTCCAGGCCTGGAAACCTGGACACAAGTGCACAGCAGGTACAGATCCTGCCCCAGAGAAGGAGAGAAACGAAGCCTCATTCCAGGGGATAACACACAGCCCCCTGAGCTATCCCCGTCAGTAACTAACACAGCAATGTTCCACCAGACATCTGTAGGGCACAAATGAGATATGCAGTTGTGACAGCAGCAATCAGGTGCCCGGCAGCCTCTTTAAAGGTCCCGTGGCAGAGGCAGACAAAGCCAGGCCCCAGCAGCCCAGTGTCCTCAGGCCTGACCCACTTCAATCAGCAGAAGCAATGTCTCCAAGCTGTTGGAACCTCCTGCCTCAGTGAGCGACTTCAACAGTTGGAAAACCCACCTTGGTGCTCAGATTTTTCTAGATTTTGTGTTTGTTGTGAGTTCATTATCTTCAAGGCCCCCAGAGCAGGGCTGGCATCCCCTCCCCCAGGTCTGCCACCCACCACAACTGCTAATGACAAGACAAAGGCCATGTGGCCCACATTTCTGTTCTGCCCAGACCCTAGCAGGCTGGGTGTCCCAGGGGAATCTTTCAGTCCCTGAGACTCAGAGACTGTGCTGGTCCTAGGGATACCTCCCCAGGCCAGGCTGACACTGGGGGTCAGTGTGGTCTCTGGGATGGGGTATCGGGGAGGTATAGCAGAGCCCTCAGCCTCCGCCCTGATTTCAGAGACTCTCCTCTAGCCTGACAACCAGTGGTGGTGTGGGTGGGTTCCCCAAATGACAGGACTCTGAGCTACTTCACAGCTCAAGTGAGGTGGCAGCCCTGCATGAAGACTGACCATGTGGGTCCCACAGCCCATGCACCTCTAGGTGTCTGCCCATGAAACTTTCTAGAGATCCAGCAAAGCCCTCCACAAATGGACCCAGCCCTTCTCCCAAGTGCAGGTGTCCACAGATGCCATGAGACAACCCATCACCTGCCTGCCACATGGGAAGCTGCTCATCTCAAAAGAACAGATGCCAGCCCCATATGCCAGAGGTGGTAGATTCAAACCCAGCCCTGCCCAAAAATGCAAAAAAAAAAAAAAAATTTTGCTGGGTGGTGCCTGTGGCTCAAAAGAGTAGAGCACCAGCCCCATATGCCGGAGGTGGTGGGTTCAAACCCAGCCCCAGCCAAAAACCGCAAAAAAAAAAAAAGAAAGAAGAAGAAGAAGAAAGAAAATATTTGGGTGGCACCTGTGGCTCAAAGGAGTGGTGTGTCAGCCCCATATGCCGAAGGTGGCGGGTTCAAACCCAGCACCCGCCTAAAAAAAACTCGCCCAAAAAAAAAGAAGAAGAAGAAAAACGCAGAACCTGGAGCCAAGCTCCCACTCTCTAGCACTACACATGCTCTGTGTGGCCAAAGGCGTGACCCAGACCACACAGCCCCTTCTGTTCCAGAACCTCCCAGGTCCCCAGATCCTCAACAGCCTGTCCAAAGGACCCCTCACCACTCCCGGCTGTGCACCAGCATCAGCCCCCACCCAAATGCGCTGTTGTTGCAGGGTCTAAGCCAAAACAAGGAGCTCTTGGCCCATCACCAGCAGTTTGAACAGTAAAGCACCCATTTCTGGTGTGTCACTAGAACACATGCACAGGGTGAGTTTGGGGCCCACTCTCCCCTTCCAATAGCTGGCCATGCTCATGGGATGCTTGCCTACACACTGACAGGGAAGCACTACTCCGGCAAGCAACCTCGCCCAGCACTTAAGGGACACCACAAGACGCAGCTGGTCTGTCAAGGATGGTTTCTGTTGGAAGGGCCACGACATTAGAGGCGTTGTCTCCACACCCAGCATCCCTACACAGGGAGCCATTTGCAGGGCACCACCATCCCTGGCTGGCTGCCCATAGACTCTCCAAGCAAAGCCGCCATGTCCAATGCACAGATGTAGAGCGTTTTCTCGGAGGTCCGGCAGAGGTCGGGTCAGGAGAAAACCCGCGACACCTGTGCAGAGGAGCGAGCCTGAGCTGCCACGTGGTGCTCACCGGACGGTGTGTGCAGAGCTAGTCCCCGGTACTTCCTCGTCAGCTCATATTGGAAGCCTGTGGTCCTTCTGCCGATGTCCTGCTGGGGTATGGCCTCCACAAACAGGCCGCCCTGCTCCAGGCCAAAGCACCGCACCTGGCCAGTACCATCCCCATCCTGTACCAGCAGTTTCAGTTCTCCAGTTTTTTCCAAATAAATATTGGCCCCCGAGGAGCCCCTGAAGGGCTTGATGCACACGGTGAGCTGCCGTGCAGGTGAGAAGGTATTGGGTCGCAGGTTGACGATGAGAGCCCCAGTGGGGTACAACCACTCCACTGTGCCCGCTGCGCAGCGTACGTACACCTGCTCCACCTCCTTCCGGTGCGCCTCATGTGTGAGCCCACTGCAAGAGAAGAGTCAGTCAGGCAGAGCTCCCATACCCCACCACCACCCCGCCCAGAAGGATGCCACAACTGCTCCCAGCTGGCACAGCCCCACCCTCGAGGCAGTTCAGGCCACCTCCACCCTTCAGCGCGGGGCTGAGGACAGGGCCCCAGTACCGACTGGTGCAGGAGCCCAGGTGCTCAGCATCTACAGTTCTGCCCGCTTCAGCCTCTGCCCACCACTCAGCACCATCCCTGGACCAGGGAGGTTGGACCTACTGCAGGTCAGAGGGGGTGAGAACGAAGGAAACAGCAGCAGCCCTGGGTCCCAGCCCAAGTTCCAGAATGGAGTGCGACAAGCATCAGGATCGTAGGAACGTGGCCACAGCGTGGGAACACAAGCAATGCTGCCGCTCTGGACGGGCAACACGTTAGGGGTTGTCATTGAATTCTGTCTCCCAGGACCTCACCATTACAACAAATGTTTGCATTGTCCTCCAAGTAATGAGCAACTGTTTCATTCATTTCCAAACCTGAAGACCCTGCCCTCGAGACTAGTTGTTAGAGTAAACCCAAATATCATTAAAGGAAGATCCACTACAAAAGTGAGGTGAGCCTCTTCCACTGGGGGGAGAACAGCAAACGTATAAGTAACAAGTTAATGTTACTTGTAGTGAGTGCTAAATAGGAAGGAATGAAGTGTGCTACATTCTTGGTGAGGCAGTTACGTTTTCAAAAAATTGAAACCATCAAAAACATTAAAGTTTCTCTTATTTGAAACTGTAATGTAAAGGTCAGCATGTCACTAGCAGACTTCATGGCCACCAAGTGGGTCTGCAATGAAACCAGTGACTTTGACAAAGCAAGTGTTTTATTACATGAAATTTAGTTCTGATCAGATCTCAGGCAGGTTCACCCACATTCTTAGGATTTTTATGGGAAATAAACAATGCTATGTCCAGAGCCAGCCTGAGTGAGTTACCAGAAACCCTTTCTATAGACAAGAAAATGCATAACATATGGTTTGCATTTACTGCTGGGTGACTCACGCTCAAATCCCCAAACCTCACTTTTCACACTGCAGCTGCAGGCAGGGGCTGCAGCCACCCTGTGGACCACATCAGAGGGAAGTGTCGATGGTGAACCCCTCCTGCTCAGCCTCCACCCCCACAGCCTCTGGGTCAGAATAGCTAGCCCAGCCCCAGCCAGCTACCAGTCACACACACAGAACAAACTTTTAAATTAAGCCAATAAAACCCACACAACTCATCTGACATGTATGTGGGGGCAGGCATGATTACAGTGCTATGTGAAAATTAGACTAAATGGTAAGTGCCTGACACATAGGACTACAATGAGCTCTTTTCCTTTTTTTTTGAGACAGAGCCTCAAGCTGTCACCCTGGATAGGGTGATGTGGCATCACAGCTCACAGCAACCTCCAATTCCTGGGCTCAAGCGAGTCTCCTGCCTCTGCCTCCCAAGTAGCTGGGACTACAGGCGCCCACCACAACGCCCGGCCATTTTTTGGTTGCAGCCGTCATTGTTGTTTGGCGG